>JAULKK010065825.1:0-18400 GCA_032355705.1 Rubia peregrina
TATAACCGAGGAGAGGCAAGAAATATCTTCACCCGAAAGGTGTTGATAAGTTCTCCACAATATGTGATTAATGCATAAAAATAGGATGATTTGTCGATGATTAAAGGATAACTAGAAATGTAAACCAATTGTTCCCGAGACTCGTTATCATCTATATTCCATCTTTTGTACTAGTGTGATCATATTTGCATTGTCCTCTATAATTGTTTGTTAATTTAGTAGTTTAAACTAAGCGTAGTGTTTTCCAAAACTAAACCCCCCCACTTTGTTACCACACACGTATAGTGACTTCTTCATGTGCTTTTTAACTATGTTCAACACTCGATAAAACCTTTTTCTTCTCGTGGATGACTCTGACTTTCTACTATCTTTTTCTAAATACCATTTTTGAGAGGCACGACGACGGCCTCCCATCAAGCTGGGAAATGCTTTCGTTCCTTTCCGTGAATATAACTTTGCCGAGTATATCTCTAAGCTGCATTTGGATATGACAACTGAAGAGCTTTAAAACTGGAATTTGGACAGCACGTTGGTTGCGTCTGATGCCCATTCTGCCGATGAGAAGGCTTAATTTAGGAGTACTGAGGGAGAGATTGTTGCTGTGGAGGCCAAGGAAAGCGATAGGAATGAAGCTGCTTGCGGCGAGAATCCTTGAAGATTATTGCCGTGACTTGTTTCTCTATTTTTTGTTCCGTTCGTCTGGTGTGTATTATTATTTTTTACTTTTTGTGCTTTTTTGGGGGTGTCTTCCTCCATTCTAGACATCATACTAGGTTGAATATTTATTTTTTTTGTGAAATGCCACCCTTTTGTGTTTTACTTCATTCGCCTTATTTGTGATGTTCGCGTTATTTTTGTGTTGGGGGAATCATCCCCCCTTCCTTGAAGTGTTGTTCTAACACTGCCAACACTTTTATTTTTCTAACACTGCCAACCCACCCAGAATTATTTTTTTACTTCTAGCTAGGTCTCTGTTTGTTCTTTTCTTTTTGTTGGAACCAGACTTACCAGCCTGGCCCTGGCCTACTTGGGCCTAGCCTATTACTTGCTAGCCTGTTGTTCTTATTTTTTAAAATATTTTTTAAACTATTTGGTCTTGTCCTACGGTCTGGTGGCTGTTGGGGCCATCATTCAACTTTAGTCGGGGTCATGCTCATTACTCAATAACTATGGTTGTGGCTGTGCATTTCCTTTTTTCCTGTTTGGTCATGGTCTGTGGTCTGCTGGCTGTTGGGGCCAATATTGCAACTTTAGCAAGGGCCAGACTCATTACTCAATGGCTATGGCTGTGGCCAGAGCATTTCCTTTTTGCCTGTTTGGTCCCTGCCTGCGGTTTGCTAGCTGTTGGGGCCGACATATAGGTCAGCGCTAGGCTCATTACTCGACAGCTATGGATGTGGCCGGAGTTTTTCCTCTTTTTTTTCCAATTTTTACCCAGCCTACGGTCTGCTAGGTGTTGGGGGTTAGCATTGCAACTTTAGTCGGGACCAAGATCATTTCTCAACGACTATGGTTGTGGTCGGAGCTTGTCCCTTCTGCCTGTTTGGTCGCGGCCTGCGGCCTGCTGGATGTTGGGGCCAACATTGCAACTTTAGCTGGGGCCATACTGATTTCTCAACGGCTATGGCTATGGTCAGAACTTTTCACTTTTTCCTATTTGGTCCCGGCCTACGGTCTGCTGGCTGTTGGGGCCATAATTGCAACTTTAGCCGAAGCCAGACACATTACTCAACCGCTATGGCTGTGGTCGGAGAATTTCCTTTTTGCCTGTTTGGTCCCGGCATGCGGCCTGCTAGCTGTTGGGGCCAACATTGCAACTTTAGCCGGGGCCCGACTCGTTACTCGATGGCTATGGCTATGGTTGGAGCTTTTTCTTTTTTCTTTTTGGTCCAGGTCTGTGGTGTGCTGGCTATTGAGGCTAACATTGCAACCTTAGTCGGGCCCATGCTCATTACTCAACGTTCATCTTTACAATTTCATCCCTGTATTTTTCATTACAGAAAAACAGCAAAATAGACATAAACGCAAATTATGATTACCTTAGGACCATACCCCTTATGGGTATAAAAAATATTTAATCCATTCAGGAATCCTATCTCGCCTGTCAATCCTATCAAACTGTTTGAAAACAGGTTCCATAAATAAGTAAAGTTACAATTGTTTAAATGTAGTACCTTCTCAGGTTGGCTATGTTCCAGGTCCCGGGGATTGGTCTTCCATCCGACGCCTCGATTTTGTATGCCCATTTCCCTAGCACTTCAGCTACCCTGTATGGGTCTACCTATTCTACGTATACTTCCTTTTATCCCTGGGTTTGGCTCGCTTCATTTCTTCTTAGCTCGAGATCCCCCACTTTCAGGGACTTGACCAACACACTGCTGTTGTGATGCTGTTCCATCCACGACTTGTACACAGCCTCTTTTAGCACTACTTTCTCCCTGAACTCATCCAGCTCGTCCAGGTTTTCCCCAATCGCTTGTTCACTTTCCTCTTGGTTCATCGGCTCTGTTAACCTACTTCTAGGCATGACAATGCCGAAGCGGGGCACTAGCCTTAGCACGGGCCATTCTAGACATGCTGGAGCGGGGTGGTGATCCTGAAATGGGTTATGCCAGACGTGTTGGGCGTACCTCGCATCACCCAATGCAAGCCGCTGACCGGGTCTTCATTTTCTTATTTCTAATCAGCGTCATGCGTCGTTTCGTGCTCCCTATCGGTTGGACCTTCATTGGCTCAGAACCTTCGCATGCCCCACATTATTCTTCACACCTTGTGGGATGGTCGTGGCATTTGAGACTTGAAACAACACGGGATGTGTAAAACGGAACGTCCCCCAACCAAACTTAGCCGATTTTTGGTTGAAAAGAAAGGAGCCTAATGCCAGATTTTGGCACGGCTCATGCTATGTTCTACGGGCTATGCTAAGACCCCCTGAAATGGGCTATGTCATTTAGTGCGGGAGGTGCTAGCTTCTAGTTTGTGCCAAGCATGTGCGGTCCACGCCGACCGTGACTGGTTCGCATGGCTAACTTATTTTCTCCGCTACGAGTGAACCGTTTGTCCAATTTGGGAATTTTCGTAGTCAATTTTATAGCGCTCGAGAAGAAAAATTCAATGGTGACGCCTTCAAGTGCTTACTCTTCTTTTATTTTTACAAGAACTCTATGCAACCTCGAATAATGATCCACTCGCTTCTTCTTTGGTCTTCCTGAACTTTGACTCTGCCTTTCTTGGCCCCAATTTCTTCTACTACCACAGTTTAGAGTTTGTGCCCTTCGATCTACTACTATCCTTGCGAATGGCCTTCAATATCTTTTATCATTCTTTCGAATAGCCTTCAAATATCTACTACCACCCTCGCGGATGGCCTTGCACCAAAGGAAAATGAAAATGCACTCACGGGCAACCTACTTATGAGTAAAAGAGGAAGATCTAGTGCCCGTAAATATCAAGTGTCTATTAGTCTCAATTAAGTCTACAAAATACGGGATTTAGACAATAAACCAAAAGTGTTTGTCTAAACCCTTTGTCGTGAAAACTTAACTAAAACCAGAAATCAACCAACCAAAAGATGATAATAAATGTGTTAAATGCATTGGCTAACGCATGCATATTGGTGCACATCAAGTGCCACCACCGTAATTAGAAGAGTGCAACAACGGCATTTTCTGTTGTGTATATTTGATTCTCCCCCGTACGATTACATCCCGAGCACACCACCACGAATGCTTATCCCTAAGCCCACAGAGGGAAAATGGATGAAGCACCTTATCGATGTCTCTAGGGTTGCTAACCCTAGTTTGCTACTAACACTATCTCTATGTGTAACCCTTTGGGCCTATTTTTTTTACTAAGATAAGTGTATGGTCGATTGTAACGTTCACTTGGCTACCCACATGCACACACCCATACGTTTCCGGACCAGCGTTACCCCAAGAACATCTAGGTTTCCTTTCCCAGGGGATATCAATAAGTGTGCCAACATAAAATTAGACTACAGTATGTGCCAATATTAGTGTGACAATCATGCATTAATAAGAACATGAAGAACAAGCCAACATGATAATCATAAACACATAGAAATAGGTAGATCTATAGAATCTCCTAAAATAAACACCAAATTATGGATACATATACAAGCTCCAAGTTAATTAACTACTCCCTAAGCATTGAACCTAGATATTTCATGGATTCAATGCCTTCGGGCAAAAGAAAAAAAGAGACGAATAGAAAATATATTAGAGAGAAGAAAGAGATCATTTATTTATCTACCCCACTCTTAAGAGTCTACAATGAGCATAAACTTAAACCCTAGTAGACATAGGTTGATATATATAGTAGTAAGGAATTGGGACTTGAAAAAAGCCCAAAATAGGACAAAAAACCCTAGCATCCGCAAATGGCATGGGCTGTGCAACTAGGCACGGATCGTGTCATCCGGATAGCCTCGTGCTGACATGGGCCGTGTTGCGAATGGCCTTAAAGTATCTTCTACCACCCTCGTGAATGACCTTATACAAAATAATGCCGAAGTCTTCACGAACAACCTACTAGGAAGCTCACAAAAGAAGATATGAGTGTTTGTGAGGACAAGGTGTCCATTAGATTCAATTAAGTCTACAAAACTTGGGATTTAGATAAGAAAGCCAACAACGGTCATCTAAACCCTTTGTAATGTAAACCTAACTACTCCCTCCGTTCAACTTATATTGGCACACTTTTCAGTCAACTTTCTCAAGAAATGTTTGATCATAAATTTCATATAGTATATAAGTAGTAATAGTATCATGCAAGGTATCGTTGGATTCTTTGTAACAAGTATTTTCTAAATATCAAAATTTTACAAACGGTTATAATAGGTACCAAAAGTTATTAGTGGTCAAACATGCCTTGAGAAAATTGGATGAAAAGTGTGCCATATATATCTGAACGGAGGGAGTAAAGCTAGAAATCAACCAAACAATGTATTCTGATTATTATCGGTGATGGGGTTTTGGAGATGAAAATTCATCTCAAAATCCTCTTAAAAGTGGAATACTCACGATTTAGAGAGGATGAAAACTTATCTCAAAGTCCTAAATCTAAATTGAATCTCTCACACTAAAAGGAATGAAAGATACTTTTCATTGGATTATATGTGATTGAATGATAAATTCTTCTCCAAGTGATCTATTTATGGGTGAGCCGTACAAACTATAGAATTCTACCATATTTCCTAAACTACCACTATAGATACTTGGTGCCTTCCAAGAGGTATTCTAGATACAACCCCAAAATACTATTAACGTATCCCACTTTCATCAACTAAGAGTTCTAGAATTGGAGAGAAAACCCAAAAAATCTCCCCCTTCTTACCTAACTGGAAGGAATCACCACTCCGTCTTCTTTTCAACAATGATCTAACTTCTTACTTGGTAGTGCCTTTGTCATCTCGTCTGACCAATTATCATCAATGTGCACATTTTCAAGTTGTAGTCACTTTTCTTCCACATCTCGAATCCAGTGATAACAAATATAATTATGTTTTGTTTGTGAATGGTAGGATGAGTTCTTATCCAAGTGGATGACACTTTGTTGTCATGATAGAGGACATACCATCAAATCTATTTCTTTCAACACTTTATCGACAACCCAATACAACCTTATTTTATCAAATCATTTCACACTATTTTAATTATATATTATAATAATAATTTAATAATATTATTAATAAATCATTATTTCTTATTATTATAGTAAAATAATCAAAATATGATGCATTTTGAGTTCCCAGAGTGATAATGACCTTGACCCATCAAAAGGATCTCTACAAGAATCTCCGTGAATGTATCCAAGAGAAATCTCCAATGATAAAGTCAGTATATGGAGTTGGATGCTAAAAATGCTATTGTTGTTACTTACCTTGGTTCTTTCATCTTGCTTCCATTTATAGGGCTAGTTTCCTTTTTTTTACCAGTTGTTCATGTCCATGTTGGTCATGATTGACCCGCACCCTGCAGGGTCGTTACCTTGTGGGATAATAACCAGCGGAGTGCATGGTGATCAAAGATGGAATTTGTAAATGTTTCTCCCGTACTCACTACTAACCACTATAGGGTAGCTAGTGGTAAGTCTGGGGTCATCCACAGAGATACTAGAATTTGAAGGTTAGCTTTACACAACGCAATCGTTCATCACTCCGATTTTGTGTCGGGAGTAGCTAATCCTTAAGAACGGGTAATTAGGGGTGTATTTAATAAACTACTGATCATGCAAGAAAAGAGATTAAAACACTAATTAACTAGTCTTGGGGTACTAACATGACCAATTAAGGAAATTGATCATAGATTCTATTACATGTAAAACATAAACATATTTCATGCCTACGTCACATAGTGTGGATGAATGGTGGGAATCCCAATGTCTATCACACAAAGGTTCGTCTTTACTCAAGAAAAAACTCTCCACCTCCATAATAAGGGAATGCACTTCAATTGGCCCTTCGATACTACAATTCATTCCCCATCATCTCACTCTCAAAGTAGCATGAAGGAACTCATGTCCCCGGTACTCTCGAGCCTACAATAACCCTAATTAACACTCCTAAGATAACATTTTAGCCTAATATGATATTATACTATGGATGCATCATAAAGAATTAAATGACATAAATATTACAAGAATTTAAACTACAAATCAAGCACAAATATTCATAGAGCATAAAGATATGGTAATTTAAAAATCTCACAAAGTAAAAATCAAGTCATGAATACAAATATTACCCCAAGAAATAAACTACTCTAGAGACATTAAATATAAAAGAAATCATTAGATTTAGTTCCATAAGGCTAAACTAGAGAATGAAATGAAGAGATGAGGTCGTCTTCATCTTCCTACCTACTACTAGAATAATAATAATGAAGTGGTTGTTGATTTGCACCTAAATGCAAGCGCTAACCAATGCATTTGACACATTCATTATTATTATTTGTTGGTTGATTGCTAGTTTTAGTTAGGTTTACATTACAAAAGGTTTAGATAACTGTTTTTGGTTTTCTTATCTAAATCCTGAGTTTTGTAGACTTTATGGGATCTAATTAAAACTTTATCCTCATGATAACCTTGATCTTCTTTTGTTAACATATTAGTAGGTTGCTCGTGAGCACTTCGGTATAATTTTGTAGAAGGTCATCTGCAAGGGTGGTAGTAGATATTAGAAGGTCATCTGCAAGGGTGGTAGTAGACAGAAGGGCACGCGTCAAAACGTGGTTATAGATGGAATCAAGCAGGAAAAAGAAGGTAGTCGAAGTCCAACTCTTGAAGACCTAGCACGGCCACAACAAACAACACGGGTCGTTCTAGGCGATAAGTTCATGCCACAGACCACTAGCACAGGCCACTTGGTTCAACACGGCCCATGCCAACGTGAAGCTCTGTGTAGCTAAGTATGCATAGAAGGTCATGAGTCAAAATGTTGTTGTAGATGGAATCAAGCCAAAAAAATGAGAGAGTTGAATTACAACTCTTGAAGAGCTGGCATGACCACACCAAACAACATGGGCCATTTTAGCTGACATGCCCGTGCCAGAGACCCTCAGCACGGACCGTGCCATCTAGCACGATCGTGTCTTAGACCCTCAGCACATGCCACTTGGTTCAACACGGCTATGCAAATGTGAAGATCTGTGCTGCTAAGTATGGACACAATTGTGCCCTTCAACATGTCCCGTGTCATTTTAATTCCAACATCCAAAGACCAGCCCACGATGTGTGACGATTTACATGGCTGCACCATTATTTTGCTCAGAAGTTGACTCATAACCCTACAAGAATTAACATGACCTGTGCCGTCTAACTGATCAAGGAAGAGTTCCCATCCGACATCATGTGTCGAACAATGTAGTTGTGCGCATCAAAATGGCTAAGATAAGACACAACCAACAAGGGACGTGTGCTATAGCACGGCCCGTGCCAATTTCAGCTTCTAAGGTTTTTTTGCCTCATTTTAGGCCTTTTTCAAGGGCTAATTCCTTACTACTATATATAAGAGCCAATATCTACTAGGTTTGAAGGTATTGGTTTTCATTTGTTTTCATTTTCCTAAGATTAGGTAGAGAGAGAAAGGGGCTCTCCCTTCTCTCTAATTTATTTCTCCTAGTTCTTGCCCAAGGGTATTGAATATAATGAAATACTTGGGTTCAATGCTTATGCTTCTCTTCCCATCATTACTTTGCCCCGTATCTTGCCTTTTGCCTTTACCCTTAGCCTCCTGATAGCGTTGATCTCCAAACTTAGCCTCCAAGTCTTCTTGCAAGTAAGTAATACTTTGATGAGTCAACCCGTACAGGTTTTTCTTCAGGGTCTTAATCAGACATTTATTCCACAAATGGGCCAAGTATTGTATTTGACCATCAATTTTCCGGCGACTGTAGATTTTTTTGGAATTGGTGAGTTTTCCCTTGTTCCTGTTTGACTGAACTATTCGAACATCTCAAAATCAGGGTAGTTCTCTAAGGAGGACGAATTGAAATATTCATTTTCCACATTGTCTTAGAAATATGGCACCCCTTGGAGGTTCTGTTTCGAGTTTTCTGACTTGGAAAATGATCTGCTATTGTATGTTTGGGATTTCCATTTCCACTCCACCATTTAGTTGGTTTTGATCCATGTTTTATTGCTGCCCCATTGCATCGAGTGCAATAGGGAATTTTGGGAACTCTGGATTGTACGATGTTTGATTGGTTGCAGCTTCTTGAGGCATTAGTTGGACCCCTTCGTAGTAATAGAACCCATTTATGAATCCCATTTCACAGGCTTCCAGAAACCTATCCTCATTTGATCCTATGTATTCCACTGGAAACCTTGTGTATTGGCATTGTAGTATATTCCTATGTATCTTTATGTTTGATGGATATAGTTCATATCCATCATTATTGAATATCTTCATGCCAATCTCCTCACCTAACTATGCGAACCTCATTGTGATAAATAACTCCATTCTCTGATCATCCCTGAACCGATATTGTGTTATTATTTGTCTAATTCCACAACACCTCCATCAGAGTTTATGTGCCCTTCTGTATCCAAAATCTATCTACACCATACCCCTGTTTCTTATGTTTAGGTGGAAACCCAAGACAAACGGTTAATGGAGTGGCTTCATCACCCTTACACTAATGTATGATGTGTTCTCCCTGAATGTTGTACCTTCAAGATCCATCTCATGCACTGTGCCTATAAGCGATGCATATTCTAAAACGGTTTCCTTTACGAACAACTCTATGGGAAGTTCGTAGATGTGTATCCACATAAGGAAATTTGTCACCCTTATGTGGGAGAGTGTAATCTCTGGAACCCAACGATTAAGAATATAATTTCTCCTGCGCTAAAACTGGCCCGCTGAATAGCACCACTAGCAAGAAGGATCTTTTAGGAAACTGGAAAATATAGAATCTCCTATTCCTGGCCACTACTTGGACGCCTTGTCCCCAGTGTTTAGAGACATATTGCTGCATTCTTTGTAGAGTGAAAGTTTGATAGTTCACAAAGGAACCCACTAAAGTATCTGAGTAGTTTTGGACTCCTTGTTCAAAGTCTTCATTGTCTCCGGCAAGGATTGGGCCCCTTCTCCCCGGTATGTATGTGTTGTGGTTGACATACTCCCCCAACGGGACGTCACAGTACCCCTTTGATAACTCGGCACATTGGGGTGAGTTTTCTAGACATTGCTCCTCAAAAATGTGTTATCTCATTTTATTGTATGGCTATTTTAGACCCGTTTATCTTTTGTGGTTATTGTGTTGTGTATATTGGTCTGGTGTTTTGGCCGTTCAGTTGAGCTTGGTTTACCATTTGTATCTAACCACGCATGTTTGATACTATTTTTAGTTATTTTCAGGTTCATAGCTAAAAGGGACTTTTCTGTTGGGTTGGTACATTTTTTTGTTTTGGGTATCTAATTGCAGGAGAAAGCTTTTGATCTGTAGGGTATCATGTTTGGCTTTTTATGGAATTAAACAAGGTGTTGTTTGGTGGGGGAATTTATGATGTTTTGGTGAAGAATTTAAAAACTATGTGAAAACTTTATGAACTGCCTCCGGGATTGTCAGGATGGTTGTTGTTTCTCTCTTTTGGGAGAGTTTTCTCTTATTGCTCTCAATTCCTAGAGAGAGAAAGTTCCTTACTTAGACCAAGTTCAATGGTAGAAACCAAAGTAATCTCACATACAATCTCTCTATAGAGTTGAGAGCAATAGTAGAATCTACAAAGATATTCTTCTTCTTATTCTTACAACAAGCAACATCCAGCAGAGTCCTTAGAGCCCTTCCTTGTTCTTAACAAGTTATCTACCACGCAAATCCCTATATCTCACATCCATAATATACCTAACCTTTTTTATCTGCACAACAAGCCTACAAAGACATTAAAATTCCATCTCGTGGCCAGTCTATTTCTCAAAAAGGATGGAGCCATTTTCCATAGCCTACAAAGCAAACAAATCATTACCAAACAAAAACCAAGCGTCGGTATCATCCTAATCAAGGAACACAAAATTTTCAACCACTGAAAGTACAACAAAAAATAATAATAAAAAGAGGAGCAAGGTAGCAGGGAGCATGACATGTAAGATCTTGGAGGACCACTGATCGGATGATTCGCGATAGGTTCTAAATTCTTGGAAGACTACAGAGACGTACCACCCAGAGAAAAATTCAACAGGAGTACATACATACCAGTATGGAGGAGTCCAGTTCTTGTCAGTGATGAGGAAGACTATAATGAAGGCAGACAAAAATTTGGACACTCTCTAGTGAGGTTCTTTGTGGGCTACAGAAATTTTAGCGCGGCAAGAATGCATGTACGTGTGGATGGGTTTTAGGGTGGAGGTGTCAAAGTCATGGTTAAAGCAAGGAGATTTTATGGCTAAGGTTCAACACTCGGCCACACATGAATGTTGTCCTGTATAATGAACCAATAGCAGTGGAGGGTGGGCTGCTGGCTGCGATGATGGGTACCGGAGATGTTGTTATCTCACGTGCATGTTACCCATGTTTTGGTGTGAATCAGAATCTATAGGCTACCCCCAGAATATTTTCCACCATAGGGAGTAGCTAATTATGCAGCAGTAGTTAGGGAAGCTGAGAAGGTGGTGTTCGGGGGGCTGTAATCAATGGGAAATGAAAAATATGCCAATCTACGGGTATGGGTTCCAATAGATGAACCTTTGTCTCGTGCCTTTTCTTCTAGCTACGAAGGGGAGAAAGGGTGTGGATGTCGATTAGTTATAAGAGAGTGCGTAAGATGTGAGGAGATGCGGTGGTTTAGGGCATACGATGCCACTATGACTGTTCCAAGATGATGCAACACTGGAATATTATCTTACGAAAAGAATCACAAGATTAAGTCAGGAGCTGGGAGTGGAGATTTCAGGGACAATAATGCAGAGCTACTTCCAGCAACAATGAGAGTCCGTAGGAACTTACTGGAGAGGAGATTCACAAGAATCCTGAATGATTTTTTAAGAATCAATGAACATATATTCCAAGGGAAGAGGAGTGATATTCCAAAGGGTTTTCGGTACTAAGAAGATATAATCTTCATTTGGGAGGAAGTTGACCATAGAAATGCGGAGTACAATCCGGAGGGAATCCAATAAGTGCTCAGGGGCAATCAGCCTCAGTCCCAGACAGAGATCAGGATGGTGATCCAGAACAATGGGAGGAGGAACCAAGGGATGGATATAATTCATCATCATTAAAGAATTATTCTGACTTTGATATTTTCATCGGATCTATCCCCGATGAGGTGTCAACAGGAGTTCAGCCAGTAAGGGATCCGGAAAATGTGGAGGTAAATCCCCAACACTTATTGACAAATTCATATGCCATCTTTGAGCATGATGATATGGAATGAACTGTGGTTACAAGGGGATAAGAATTGATGATATTAATGGTGCTGGAGAATTTTTGGAGAGTTGTGACATGGAGAAGATAGAGGATTGGGGTGCAAAGCAAGGAAAATATGACAGCCTGACAGAGTTGACGATTCCATCACATGGAGGTATCTTAAATCTTTCTACAATTATCCTTATTAATGAAGATTCTGGTCAAGGTTTGATTAATTGTGAACCCCAACCCAAGCCCTAGTCACAAAAGTGTACCACTACCCATTGCTGGCCCCTCACAATTCTAAGTGGGTCAGTACAGCCAAAATGATCTTAGCCAACATCGGCCCATTACAACTCCACATGCCAACCATATAAGCAAACAGATAAAACATGACATTCCAACACAAATAGAATCTCCCACCATTTCAGCCCAAAACACGCACTTCCAATAAGCCCAAACAAGTCTAGACAGCCCAAACGACAACCAAGCAAACAAATCACAGAATCACATACCAAACATAACCCAAGCCATCAACATGCCCTAGCCCCAAAAAATTTATCCCAAAACAAGAACAAAATCCAAGGTCAGGGAAGTCTTACGGTGGAGGTTGCGATGATGTCGTTCGTCATTGAGGAGCATAGTACAGTAGGCGGAGCTTTGCCTAAAAACTATGTGGCAG
This sequence comes from Rubia peregrina, assembly GCA_032355705.1. NCBI lineage: Eukaryota > Viridiplantae > Streptophyta > Magnoliopsida > Gentianales > Rubiaceae > Rubia > Rubia peregrina. Next base: position 12,547 of record JAULKK010065825.1, read on the forward strand.
CACTTGGGGAACAACATTCTCAAAACCTAATTCAAAGCACATCAACCATTAACATCGGAATACAAGCTCAACTCAGTTCAAGGTATAACCAACAACAACTACCTATTACAATAATGGAGGAAAAAACTTGGGACAATAGTGGAAGCACACGGATATGCGCTATGGATCAGGAAATGGCGGGAAGTCAAGGAGACAAAACACAATGCCACATTTTCGGCGATGGTGAGTAAGCTAACACTGGTCTTGTCGTGGAAGAGGTGGCAAATGATGATGGAGAAGCACATCCTGGGCATCTTCCCAGTGACATAGTAGACGAGGAACCAACATCATACCAGGTACTGCACAACAGCGGTGAAGTAAGGACACGAGAGGCATATGAGATAGCCTTCAAAATCCACTTACCCATGGCGTTCTCGGATCTGGTGATTATCAAGGAGCAACCACCGCTAGCGGCATTGACCGAGGCTCTCAATCCGGTGCCATACCAAACCTCCTAGCAGGTTATGGTTATGGAGGAAAAAACAAAGCACTAATCCATGAAGAGGGAATGACCCAAATCAACAAGAAAATTGGTGGAGTGTTGGAGGTTCTTTTTTCGGAACGAAATAAAGGGGATATGAAGGTTGGAGACTGGAGACAAGAATAAGAGCAATCTTGTGTGGAAAAAAGAATGATGGTGGGACCCGATTCCCATATTCTTCAAATAGATCCAGCACCAAAATTGCAAAAAAATATAATCACATTGTAAGATTCAGTTCTGGGTTCAAAAGATTGATATGAGCAAAGAATATGACCGTGTCTCCTAGGACTTCCTCAGGAAGATTATGGGGTGGATGTGGTTCCCAATCAAGTGGATAAATTGGGTAAAGGAGTTCGTCACCACAACCACTTATTCAATCAAATTCAATGGGGAGGTTTCTAAGTCATTCCAACCTATACAAGAACTACGTCAAGGATGTCAACCATCATTGTTTTTAATTATCCTATGCCAGTAAGCTCTGTCATCCATGATATCCTCGACACCATTTCACCAAGTATGCAGGGGAATACAATGTGAAATAGGGGTTTCGCGAGTCTCTAACCTTATGTTTGCATATGACTGTATCCTATTCTTTGAAATATGTGAAAGAGGAACAAGGAAACTGGCATCTACACTCAATATGTTTGCGGCATACTCAGGACAACACTTAAACTTTGATAAGTCATAATTTATCATAAGTCCTAATGCAAATGATTTTACAACGAACCTGATGAAACTGACATTCAACATCAAGCCAAAAAGGAAGTATTTAGGTCATGACATCAAATTCAAGGTTTCAAAGGTTAGACTGTTTAAAAGTCTACAAAGGAAGGTAACTGTGAAAAAGACCACCTGGAGGAAGAGTGATATGTCGATAATGAGTAGAATCATGTTATGCAAACATGTCCTCTGCTCTTTGTCAAACGTTTAGGATACCAAAAACGGTGGCACAAGAGATTGACAAACAATTGGAGAGATTATTTAGGTGGGAGACCCTGATAGAAGAGGAATCTGCTGGAAATCATGGTCGAAAATATGTGTCTCAAAATTGTTGGCCGGTATCGGGATACGCTCTACAGCGGAAATGAATCAAGCAATGTTAGGAAAGCAAGCATGGTCATTGCTAAAGAATAAGAAGTCGTTCTTCTCAAAATTCTTTATGGCTAAATATTGCAGGAACCAAGATGTTTTTTTTATAGATGAGACAGAAACAGGGAGATTCGTGAGGATGGAAAGGAATTCTATGGGGCCTGGAGCTTATTAAGCCACACTTGAAGTGGAAAATTGTTATGGGTGAGCAGTTGACATCCAAAAAAATTGGATACCACAACAGGCAATCCCAATATGGTTTAAGACATGGACCATACCAGCTCTTCGATTCAAGGTTTTTGACTTAATTAACCCACAGAAAAACTGGAGATTTCCGCTACATAACATACTCTTCCCAACTCATGCGATCAAAGAAATGGTGAAAATACACATACCATCTCACAACTTTGGAGACAAAGACTACCTAGCCTGGGAAAGAGATGTACTAGTGAAATACACATCCAAGTCAGGCTATCATGCAGCGTGGGAAGCAAAGTCCAGATCAGAGCCTTCGACGTCAGCAACTCAACAAGTACGGACGAATCAAATATGTGGAAATCCCCCTGGAAAAACAACGTCCTAGAATAAATTAAATTACTTATTTAGAAGATGATCCAAGGGGCATTCCCAACAAGTCCGAATCTTAGGAAAAGAGGAATGAACATATCAACAAGGTGTCATATCTGCTTAACTGTGGAAGAATCAGTAGAGCACATGATATTCGAGTGTGACTTCGCAAGGAAAGTACGAAGGCAGAGCGGACTTGGGTTAGACTTCAATTCTGGGAAACCAACTTCATTAATAGTGTGGCTGCAACAATGATTCAAGATATCACCTGAGAAGGAGGACAGGGAGCTCGCATGCTTTGTCATATGAGTCATATGGTGGGCCAGGAACAAAGTTACTATTGAACAAGAACAAACATCGTTTATGCACACATGGCTGAGATCAAAGTGCTGGCCTGGAGATCAAGGAGAAAGGATAATGCACAGGGTCCAATCAACTCAGACCCATATGCGAATTTGCACACAATGTCACTGCAAATGGATACAGAGGAGGAGTCATTCACAGGGAAAAAAGCTAGAGATATCACTCTCATGTGCAAAAGAAAGACAGGTGTGCAGATCATCTATTCCATAACAACGCCATGATTACTACAGATGTGGCCTTTGATAGTAGTACAGGAGTTGGAGTCGCGACATGGTTTACAAAGGCCACAACCATACAGGAGGGATGGATGGGAACAACGAGGGTACATGATTTCTTGCCGGCCCAAGTAGAGCTAACATGTATATTCCATGTTATGAAATAAGCAAAGTGGAAGAGGGGAGATGCGGACATTAATTAAAACAGATTGTGAAAATGTGTTGCGTTATATCACCAACTACCCAGATATCCCACCAGATGTTAGGAAATTAGTAAGGGAAATTATATCTACAAATGGTGTATATGTTTATCAATACTTAAGGTCGATAGACTAGCAGTCGCGGAACATTCCACCCAATCATGTATCCCAATCTCAAATTATGAATGAAAGTCAATCATTATCCCAAAAAATGGTAGAAATCGCTAGCGGTTTCTTACCAATTAAATATATTATTTCTCTCACTATCTCTCTTCCACATCACTCTAAGAAACCATTTAAAAAACCACTCTTTTTTTCTCCACAATGGTAATAAACTACTTTCTACTATTCATAGACCCCGCTTGATTTTATCTATCATGCTTATTAATTTAACATTAATATTTTATTTTACTTAATTTGTTCACCCAAGATAAGTTGAATGTAAAATTTAATAATACATTTTCATTTTTAAAATTTAACTACGTTTTTGTTCAAAATTTATTATATATTTTGTGAACAAAACTTTTTTTCCAATTTTTTTTAAAATATCACAGATTTTTAAAGTAATTTAGAGATTTTAAAATAAATTTTACAAATTTTAAAAAATCAATTTTTTAAATATAAATAAAAAATATGGTTAGGACACGTGGCCCAATCAGAGGGTGTCACGAGTCCCTCCATTAAAAAAAGAAACTGCAATGAGTGCGACAGGTGGGCCAATGAATGGTTGTCATGTGTGTATTGCCTTGACAAAAAAAAAGCTGCATTTGAGCGGCCCTAGCGTCTGGCGGACGCAACAATCAAAGGGGAAAAGTGGCCCCCACCCGATTTCTTACCAAGAAACCAAGGGACAGTTACTTAAGAAACCAACACTGTGAGTGTTTTCGCTTTCTAGAGCTGTTTGTGAAAATTAAGAAATCACTATTTCTCATGCTCTTACTCCTCACTTCATTTTCACTTGCATCTCTTGAAACGTCACTTCATGGCCAATTGTCGCACCAATAGACCTAGCCCTATCAATTTCAGCTTGCTCCTTCGGGTTTTGGATACTCCCTCCGTTCAAGTAATATTGAAACATTTTTCAGTTAATTTTTCTTACCACACTTGAACATAAATTTTATATAATATATAAATAGTAATATTATCATGCGGGATATTACTAGATTAACATGTACATTCTAAATATAAAAAATTTACACACCGTCAAAATATGTATCAAAACTTATTGGAGGTTTAACATGCCCTGAGAAAATTGGTTGAAAAGTGTATCATAATTAGTTGAACGAAAAGAGTTTAATTTTGTCGCTTCTAGCATCTTCTTCAACAACCTTCACCATCATTTTTTTCGCATCAGCCCGCATTAAAATCTTTGCTCTGATCATCTGATGGATCAGATGCAGCGAGAAATTAGAGCTCCATCAAGGAATCCTTAGTCTCCGCATCTCTCTCGATTGACCCTAAGAATACATGGTCATTTTTTTTTACTTTGCCCTACAATATTATACTCCCTCTGTATCATATTAAATTTCACGGAATCTTTTTCACGGTATTCAAGAAACATGTGTGACCGTTAATATGTTTAACTACGTATAATAACGGCAAATAAAAAATTAATATTTAAAAACTACTTACTACGATGAATTCAACAATGTCACATACGATAATAATATTGTTTATACTCAAATATGTGGTCAAAGTTTGACAGTGTTGGCTGCCAAATAATAAGTGTGCAACTTAGTCTGAGACAAAGGAAGTATGTAAGTCATTATTCTTGTAAGAAATTGATATGAGATATATTTTTCATCACGTTCCCTCACGTGTTATTTTTCACGACCCATATAAGGTCAAATTAAAGTGGATCCACGCATCGACCCAATAAATCCAACTCGGATCTAAGTCTTAAATAGTTGTCTCTGATACCATGTTAAATTTCAAGGTATCTTGGATTTCAATATTAAAATCAATTGGTACTAAATGGAGGTGACCCAAAACCGTGTATATAAGTTAATATCCTTGTGAGAAACCAACGTGAGATATATCTTTCAACAACAAAAATTATAATTTGAATACATATTTTTTTCCTTTTAAAGAAGAGTTCATCTCTTGTGAGACAACTTAAACTTTAGGCAGATGCATTTATGCAATTATAGCTACATTCTAGCTCTAGAGACCTATCTCTAATAATTTTACAGAGACCTATCTCTAATAATTTTACAGAGACCTATCTCTAATAATTTTACAGGGACATATTGCTAATATTTTTTCAAGAGCTTTTTATCCAATTTCCCCCATTATTTTCCCGCCATATGCAACCTGCAAAAAAATCGAAAAAACATTAATTTTTTAAAAAAAATACAAAAATTTAATATGATCATCAAACTGAAAATTATAAACATCATAAAAAATAGCAGAACATAAACTAAAAATCATAAAGCATCGACTAAAAAATTGCAGCAAAAAATATATTAAAAATCAAATAAAAATTGTTTTTTTTTAAAAAATGTCGACTACAACTAACAAAAATCAACTAAAAATCATAAAACATCAACAAATCTTCAATTATCGATTTTTTAATAGAAACTATCAAATCAACTAGTATGACCAAAAACTAAAAACATCAATTATTATCACTTAAACTTCACCCAGAAAATGGGAAAAATCAACACAAGAGAAAAAAACACTACAAAAAATCAACCTATCTCACCCAAAACAAAGAACATCAACTCGTATCACCTAAAACTTATCGAGAAAATGAAAAACATCAATATGAGAGGAACAAACAAAGAATATCAACTAGGGGTGGGCGTCGGGTCGGGTTATTCGGATTTCGGGTTATTCGGTTCGGGTTATTCGGTTTTGCCTCTAAAAAGTCCAAACCCGAATCCGATCCGAATATCCGA
>JAULKK010065930.1:0-18395 GCA_032355705.1 Rubia peregrina
TCAAGAATGTGTTTGGTTAAGGTATGTAATTCAACATACTCAAGAAACTTGTGGTTTGAAATTGTACAAGACAGACCCCACCACTCTTTTTTGAAGGTAATGTCACTTGTATTGTTCAATTGAAGGAAGGCTTCATGAAAGGAGATAGAACAAAGCACATTTCACCAAAAATCGTCTTCACACAACCTACAAAAGAATAGTGAGTTTGTGTTCAACGAATTCGTTCTAGTGGCGACGTGGAAGATGCCTTCACCAAATCACTATTGATATCAACATTTAAAAAACTGGTAGACAAGATTGGAATGTGAAGATTGAGAAATATTAAATGATGTGCTCAAGAGGGGAGCTATACACTATACTCTTTTTTCCTTACTCGTGGTTGTTCCCACTGAATTTTCCTGGTAAGGTTTTTAACGAGGGAGAGTGCTCTAATGGAAAATGTACTCTCTTTTTTCTTTCATTGGGTTTATTTTTTTTCACATTAAATTTTTCTAATAAATTTTTAACGAGATATTATTCCAAGAATGCACATTTAAGGGGAGTGTTATAAAACATCAATAGATGTATGAATGTATGTATGAAAAGATACATATATTTTATTGGCAAGATAATCTCCCTTTTAATAGTGTAAACTTCTTCATTAATAGATGTGTAAAAGGTATGGAGTGGTATGAGCATGTACAAGTGTCATTTCCATAATGTAGAACACACCTGAATGAATATAACAAGCTATTAGCATCATTTCCTTCGAATTATTCTTTATTCTCTCCACTTATTTAATCTCAATTTCATATTCAAGGAAATTATATGGTATTTTTGAGGTACCATGAACATCGTATCCCAAATGATGTTTGGTGTATTTTAAATTTAAGTAAGTACATTCTTTTGTATAGAATTGTGCATTATCATAATTTAAATACGATTTCTTTTTAAGTATTGTATGCACAAGTAACAGTATGAGATTGCACATATTAAGTGTATACGATGAAAATCTATGGTACCCCAAGGATATGGCATAAAAAATTGTCATATTCATATACATAGTTTTATAATACCTAGTATTATATTTTACTGTGCTTTTAGTAATACTAGCTGTTATTTTAACACATCAAAAGGCCCAATGGCTATTAACATGCAACTGAATACATTAACAAGCTCCATCTGTTCAGTTAATTGTATCACACTTTCCTTTTTTAAATGTTCATTATATTTTGTCGCTTTCTATATATGGTATAATTTAAGAAACTGCCAACCATTCATTTTACTTTTTCATTTTTATTTCAATTTACACTGCACATGTATTATCTTCTAAAATATTGTGTCATTTATTGAAGGACTCGGGGTTTTCTGTTGCACTTTTATGTGACACTCTATGTTACACCAATAGAATTAAGCCACGTGTCCCTCCTAAACTAACTCGAATATAACCATCTAACCATGATTAACATTATTTTATATTTATTTTTTTATTTAAATTATCTTTACCTTATAAAAATTTACTTTCCCTTTTCCATTTTTCCAGAATTACTTTTCCTCTCCAGTTCGGCACCGCCTCAAAGCCTCTGTGGATCCGATAGTTTGAAGAAGGTATGGTAAATCACCCTGTTCAATCTTCACTATCTTTGTTTCTACTTATGATCATGCTTTCCATTTTCCATGTTTCGAAACGTAAAAGTTCACATGAATTTAAGGTTTGAAGATTGTATAGTTTTAAACCTTAAAAATTACTTTTCTTTTTCCAAATTCATGTCTCTTGGATTACTCAATTCGGCCTTCTCCATTCCCTTTATCCAAAATCACTTATACGCTCTATCAATACAAGATCGATGGAGGAAAAATATCATAATATAGAAGGTATTTTTATGTGATCTTCTTAACTCTTTTAAACTGATCTAGTTAAAGTTAGAGTTGGATGTGTTGATTGACAAGTTTTTTGGGCTATATTGTGAAAATGTGCGGCTCTTGTTCATGAGACTTTTTTTTATTATTTTACTTAACCACATACTCCTGCCTTTGAATGCTTTTGATAAGATGAAATGTCTTCTATAAGTGGAATTGACATTTCTGTTATATAGTTGTGAACTTGAGCGTGTACGAGTCTGTGCATGGTTTTCTCACATGACAAAGTTAGAAACATGTACCAACTCAATTTTTTTCTAAGTTTAAAGCAACATTATTAGTACTTAAAATATGGTACTCGATGTTGTTGCAATTAAAATATAATGTTTCTGTTCATGACTGGTTATATGTACTATGTTTGATGTTGCCTTGCCTGTTATCTCTGCATTTGTTACTTCTCGAATGAGTCTACTAATGAAAATGTGTTGATGATTGGCATTTATAATGATGGTGGAAAATGCTTTGACAAGCTGCTCCTTTTAGTTCCTGAATTTTACTTTGAAATTTGGTTTTACCTAATTAATTCAATAATTACTATCGAGTTCCAATGTAACCTAGTTAACCAAGTATGTAAATATTTGAAGCAAGAACACACAGGCTTGGTTACGTAGTTCGGTGAAATCTACCTATATCTGCAGGGCCTGGCCCAGCTCACAGTAATGGACGAAATGACAATCAACCACAATGTGCTTCGTACGTTTATGGAAAGCTGAAATTGCTACAATATGAAGAGCTGATTGACGGTCACAAAATAGTCGCATCGGGGAAGAATGCAAAATGCCAAAGATTCGGAAGAAAATACTTAAGCCATAATAACTCACAACAAGCAACTGTTATTGCATGATACTCTACTTCAGCAGAAGAACAAGAAAATTTGGTTGCTTCTTGGTCTTCCAAGAAATCGGAGAATCACTAATCATCACAATATACCCAGAAAAAGAACGTTGTGCAATGGGACAAACAACCCAGTCAGAATTATAAAATGCAGTCAACTGTAAAGAACTACGTGAAGAGAGAAATAAACCATGACAAGGATGACTCTTCAAGTAGTTGATATGTACCTTTACGAATGTGTTAACCAATGCATTTAACACAGTTGTTATCATGTTTTGTTTGGTTTATTGCTAGTTTTAGTTAGATTTACATTACAAAGTGTTTAAGTGATCGTTGTTGGTTATCTTATCTAAATCCCAAGTTTTATAGACTTAATTGGATCTAATGGACACTATGTCCTCACGAGCACCTAGATCTTCTTTTGTGAGCTTACTAGTAGGTTGTTTGTAAGAACTTCGGCGTTATAATGTAGAAGGCCATCAGTGAGGGTGGTAGAAAATATTTGAATCCATTCACAAGGATGGTAGTAGACACAAGGCCCAGAACCAAAAGTGTGGTAGTAGATGGAATTGGCCCGAAAAGGTGGAGTCGAAGTTCAACATTCAAAAAAATGGAACGGCGGCATCAACTGGCACAACGGCTAGTACCAACCGGTGGGCACCAACTGGCACAAACTAGCCAACAAGGTCATGTCGGACATACGGCCATACCAAAGGAAGCCGACACAGGCTGTGACCTCCAGTACGGTCATGCCACAGCCTCCTGACATGAACCGATTGATGTGAGCCGGCCCTATCATCCCAATCTTTTATGAGGCTAAGTATGGATATGGACCGTGCCTTTTTTTCATGGCATGTGTCGTTTCAACTTCTATAATGTGAAGACCAGCCCACAGGATGCAAAAATGACAAAGACAACCACTATTTTGCTCAGAAAATTACTCACAGTCGACAACCTGCGAGAACTCAAATAGTTCACGTCGTTCAACTAATCAATAAGTACTTTCCCCTGCGGGCTTTGCCAAATGACACGAGCACATGAATAAGAAATTCAAAAATGGAAGACCAGCTGACGGCCTGCACCGACTGGCATGGTCCATGCCAGACACAGCCGGCATGACCGTTCCAGGCCATACGACTCGTGCCAACACGAGGCAACACAGTTGTGCCCTGGCACACAACTTATGTTATCACGAGCAAGCATGACCGTGCCAGGCGATACTGGCTGTGCCAGCCCCCAGCCGCACGACCTTGCCCGGCTCCACAACCCATTCTGTTTGCGGCTGCTAGGGTTTCTGGCCTATTTTGGATCATTTTTCAAGGCTCAATTCCCCACCACTATATATAAGAACCTATTTTCACTATGGTTGGCCTTTTATGCTCATTTTTAGACTCTTAAGAGTATGGTAGAGAGAGAAGCTTTTCCTTCTCTCTAAAAATATTTTCTTTTATTTTTATTTTATTTTGCCCAAGCGCATTTAATCCAATGAAATATTTAGGTTCAATACTTAGGGAGTAGTTAATTAACTTGGGGTTTGCATTTGTATTCATGATTTGGTGTTTGTTTTGGAAGATTCTATAGACCTACCTATTTCAATCTGTTTATGGTTATTATGTTTGCTTGTTCTTCATATTCTTATAAATTGCACGATTTTCACACTAATATTGGTACATATCATATTCTATTTTCATATTGGTGCACTTATTGATATCCCCCAGGGAAGGAAACCTAAATATGCTTGGGGTGACGATCGTCGGGGACTATATGGATGTGTGCATGTGGGTCACCAGTAAACGTTACGATTGACCATACACCTAAAAAATTGGTATGATGCATTACAAATAGTGATAGTGTTAGTTACCAACTAGGGTTAGCGTGAGTCACAACCTTAGAGCCAACGGTAAGGTGCTACATCCCCTTTGCCTTTGTAGGCCTAGGGAGAAACATTTGTGGTGGGGTGCCCGGGACATAATCTTATGGGGGAGATTCAGATCTGCACAGTGGGCAAGACCGTTGTTACACTCCCCTAATTACGGAGGTGGTGCCGATAGAAGATTAAATGTGCACCCTACGTGACAGGTTTGGGAAAGTGTTGACTATAGACCCCTCTATGGTCCCCAAGTGCTAGATTCATATAGTTTCACTCTTTTATCCTTTTGCATGCTCATAGTTGTAAGTATAACCCCCCTCCGAAACCTGTTTTAGCAGTACAAACTATTCCTAGCACATGGACGAATTGATGACCTGATCGCGGCTATGTGTAGTTAACTTTTAGATTCCTAGAATCTCTATGGACGACCCCGGTCTTGCCAATATCTACCCCGTAGGTAGCATAGTAGTAGGAATGAGAGAAACATATAAATTCTTATCTTCGACAACTTCATCTTGGGTTAGTGAGTAGATCTCCCGTGAAAAAGGATAATTTATTAGCGACATCGAGAGGGGGTGGGTCAAATTTTAGCGTCACTGTAGGGGATGCTAGTCTAAAGGTCTAGTCGTTAACTTGCATAACTTGTTAATTGAGTAGTTAGTATTGTTTTTGTTGGTTTTTGTTGTTGATCTTTTGTGATTGTGATCAGTGTACTTCTAATCCTTGTGCTTTTGTTTCTTCTTAGTTGGGTATTATTTAGCTCCTAGTTTATGGTACATACCCTTTCCACGAACTTAGAAGTTGTACATTATCTAACGGAGTATGCAGGTAATCATAGAAAAAAGAGGAGGAGAGCTAGAGTAGGGGTTCCACAAAACCTGACTTTCGTAGTTGAAGATACTGTAGAGATGGCAGAGGAAAATCACACACTTAGGGAGTTGATGGCTCCAAACTTGGAGAATAAACCCTTATGTGTTATACTCTCACCCTTACCAACCAATGTGACTTGTGAGCTCAAGAGTGTCATGATCCGGTGAGAATCCGAACAAGCACTTGTTAGAGTTCCACCTAGTATGCACCAATATGAAGTCGGCAAGAATTTCAGAAGAAGAATACAACTTGAGATCCTTTTCTTTCTCGCTGCAGGATTCGACCAAAGATTGACTATATTATCTTCTACCCAGATGCATCACTTCTTGGTTGGACTTGAAGCGGAGGTTCCTCGAGAAGTACTTTCCAACTTCCAAGTCTGCAGTTCTCAAGAAAAAACTCTCCAACATATCTCAATTTGAAAATGAATCCCTTTATGAGTGTTGGGAGATATTTAAGATGTTATTGGCAAGCTGTCTATATGATCCATTCAAGGTGGGAAACTTGGTGTATTATTTCTTTGAAGGGTTAGGTGATGTGACGTGGGATGGTGAACGTCGCATGCAATGGTTCGATTGCCAACAAGAGTCTGAGGGATGCAATGCCATTTTTTTTGAAGAAATGAGCAATGGAATAAAGAAGTTTGGTACTAGATTGCGAGTGAAGATAGTGGATGAGCCAGCTCAATATCCTAAATTATAAGAACAAGTAACAACGCTTGCTTCTATGATGAAGGAATTTATGAACGGGAGAGGTCACCAAGTCAAGGTTTGTGGCACATGTAGTTTCGATCATCATACCAACACGTGTCCACAAATGGTGAAAGATTTTGAAGAGTTGAAGGCATTGGATTTCAATGGTAGGAATAGGCAATAGTTCCTTAGGGATTAACAACAACCAGGGTTCTAGGGGAACAAAAAAGGTGAAAGGCAAGACACCTACGTGAATACCTTCAACACAACATATCGTGATCACCCCAACTTCTGTTGGCATGAAGAGAATCAAGGTCAAGGGTGTAATCGAGGCAGACAACCTCAACATCAACCCCATCCAAGGGGCGAAGGGCCTTCCAACAACAGTGTCGCTCTATGCCAGTCGGATCGAGAAGAAATCTTAGAGGCTATTTCTCGATTGGCTAAGAAACAAGACGTGTATGCGGAGCGCACAATGCGTGAGATTAAAGATCATGGGACTAGGGTTTTTTCAAGCATAAAAAACCTTGATGAGATGCTATGATTTTCGATGAGTATGTTATTTAGGAAAAATGATTCCTGGTTGAATAGCCTTTATGTTGAATTAGCATGGTTTAGATGTCTCCAAAGAGAAGTAGGCCGGAAAGGGAACAACTTCCCGGGGTGACAAAGGGAGGGAGTCGGCTAAGGTTGGGATACGAGAGCTGACAACTTCCCTTCCACCTAACCTCGCATTTCCTATTGAGGTGTTCATGGGGTTGACCACCATTTTTGGGAGTGCGGCCCGAAGATGGAGGTACTTGAATAGCCCAAAGAGGATCATATTGGAGATGAAGTTTTCATGCAAGGAGACCTGGATAGCTCTAGGCCACTCGAGCCTGTCACTTAATTGATAAGCCGAATAGGCCTATAGGATTTCTTAGACAAGTATTCCAAGACTTACATAAGGTAGAATTTGGAGTTTTTGGTAACCTTAGAGCATGCAACAGACAATGATGAGAGGAGGGTCATCCATTTCCACTTGGATGATAAGGAGTACACTATGTCACATCAGGACATTGCTCAAGCATTCGGGTGAAAGTACGGGAAAGAAGTTCTGAGGACACACCAGCAAGGTCATCCATTTTTATTGAGAAATTTTGGAGAATTCTTTCAGGAACAGAGAGGAAGCATTTATGCAAGAGTACCACAATAGTCCATCCAATTTTGCGGTACGTCCAGCGACTCTTGACCATGGGAGTATTCTGCCACGAAGATATCTCATAGTGCCCCAGTTCGGACATCTAATATCTTTGGGCGATGACTCCGGAAGGGAATTTCTAACCCAATATTATGGGGGGCTTCATGGAGGAATTCTTAGCCATGGGAAACAATAAAGGTGTCAAGATACCAATATGAGGTATGGTCGGACTCTTAGCCCAACACTTGGGGCATCCGGTTCCTTTTCCATTCGCATTGGCGAACTTAGGTTGTTCGGGGACGAGGTACACTATGGACAAACTAGAAAGAGCTTCAATGATTGATACCACTACCTCAGAGGACCAATTCAATTGGTTATACGATGGCACGACAGTTCGCAACTTCTTGATTTATTAACTAGAGTGCACCGCTATCAATCAAGACACTATATTGGAGGACTTGTTTCTAGCACCTGGTTTGTAGTTTGAGAAGGACTTCTACAGAGTCTTATCAAGCCCAGACATGGAAGTTGAGGAGGAGAACTGTGAGATCTCATCAAGAGCACCACCTACCTGTAGTCACCTACCCGTGGACTTTCTCGACCAACAACAAACTTTTGGGGAACAACTCGTGAATTCTACCTAAATAGTGCAAGAGATCGGTCATATGGTATGAGGGATTAGTTTACAAATGGTGGAGTTTGAGATGAGTTTAGGCTCTATGGAGGGTACATGCAAGTTTGAGGAGCTAGGTTGGATTCCATTGAGTGGGAAGTGAAGGAGAAGTTCGTTATTGTGGATGACAAGGCGGATGTACAAGAGGAGGCTATCAAGAAACTGATAGAGAGATTCCATATCTCAAGGCTTGATGGTTTTTGGGATGTTATTCCCATTGAGAGGCAAGAAATGAGACATGAAGAAAGGAGGAGGAGACATGAGATAAGACACTTGAGGGAGGACCCTTTAGAGTCTTAAGTGTAAGTGCCACTACTTTTCCCTTTCTCACTTATGATTTATACCTTTTCATTGCATTGGGAACAATGCAGGGTTCAAGTGTGGGGGAGGGAGTAGTGAGGCACTTAGGAGTTTTTCATCTCGATATTCCTTCGTATTTTTATGTCATTTTGTTTGGGGATGTTTTGGATACACTTTGGCGATGTGCTTTGATCTTTAGGGCGTTATCCTTTTTTTTGGGTGTTTTGGGAGAATTTTTTGTGGTGCAATTTTTTGTTTTTCTTAACATTATGTCGTATGAAGCCTATCTTTGAGGCATTTTGTGCTACGAAAATAATAATAGATATACATATATATACATATACACACACACACACATATATATATATACATACATAGGGGTGGGTTCAGGTGAGAACACTCATTTATGTGAGAACACTATCTTATGTGAAAACAAGTATCAACCGTTCAATAATTAAATCTAACGGTTGGATCCTTGAGATATTAAACTCGTGGGTTCTGGTTTCGGGTTATAAGACTTCGCAATGGGTTATAACACTGAATCAAGATCCGACAATTACATGAGAAAACCTCTCTCCTCCCACCACATGGGCACATCACTTATGACCCTAAATAGGCTTTCTAGAGATGAAGATGGCGAGAATAGACTACGCCAAAAAGATATTGCAGGTCTGCGTCATGCTAAGCTCCAATGTGAGAACCATCGGTGTCCCAAGTTTCCATCTCCCTGTCGTAGTATCTAAGGAAAAACAACATGTCTTCTACTGAAGAGAAATCCATTAGACAGCTAGCAGAAAAGAGGATTGGGTCCTACATTCACGATTTCTGCATTAGTGTACTCATTGAAATTAACTGTGAAACCTAGGTGGTCCATTGAAGACGTTCCATATAACATTGTTAGCAAGGATAAGGAGTTAGTGATGCTGAGAGACGATAAAAGAGA
The DNA here is from genome assembly GCA_032355705.1 of Rubia peregrina. Lineage (NCBI taxonomy): Eukaryota > Viridiplantae > Streptophyta > Magnoliopsida > Gentianales > Rubiaceae > Rubia > Rubia peregrina. The sequence continues at coordinate 9,262 of JAULKK010065930.1, forward strand.
AAATCATCAAAGGTAAGATGCCATAGAGGCTTGGGGTCACCGAGAGTTCTTAAAACACCAACAAACAATCCAATAAATTGGACTGAAGGTGCTTCAAAATTTTATTGAATGTTCTTCAACTTGTATTTGTTGGTGTTTTAAGAATTTCGTGTGAGTTTAAGTATTTTTTGTAAGTGCTTTAGATGTAAGGTATGTAGGTTCTTTAACATCCATATGATTGTATGTGCTTCAAAGTTGTATTTAAGGTGCTTCAAATTTTAGTTATAGGTGTTTCAAGTGTGTGATGAAGGTGATTTATGTTATAGTTGGAGGTGATTGAAATTAATATTGTTGGTGCTTTAAGAATTTCGTGCAACTTATTTTTGTAATTGTTTCGAGTATAAGTGTAGGTGCTTCAATTTTTACTTGTAGGTGCTTCAAGGTGCTTCAAAATTGTATTAAAGGTGCTTCAACTTGTATTTGTTGGTGTTTTAAAATTTTCGTGTGAGTTTAAGTATTTTTTGTAAGTGCTTTGAATGTAAGATGTAGGTGCTTTAACATATGTTTGTAGGTGCTTCGAAGTTGTATTAAAGGTGTTTCAAATTTTAGTTGCTCATGCTTCGAGTGTGTGATGAAGGTCATTCAACTTATGTGTGTAGGTGTTTTACGTTATGGTTAGATGTGCTTGAAATCAATATTGTTGGTGCTTTAATAATTTCATACATTTTTTACTATTTCTTGTAAGTGTTTTGAGTATAAGTTGTAGGTGCTTCAATATATACTTGTAGGTGCTTCAATTTTTTGGCGGTAGATGTTTTAACTCTTTAATTCTTTGTATTATTGAATTTCTGAATTATGGAACTGAATTTGTTTGTAACATGAAGCATCTGGTAGCATTGGAGCTACCTTGATAGGGGAACGCAGAATAAGAATTTGTTGCTCATAGATTCACGTTCTGCTTGAAATATAGCCACTAATATTTTTGAACTCAGTTATGTAAAACAGATAGCATCCTTGCTTGGCTGAGTATCTGTCTACTCATCTGACTAGTCCTTTTTATATCATGCTTTGATGTTCTAAGGTTTCGAAATTGTGCCTCAAAGAATATGGACACAAAGAATGGTGCTTGAAAGAATATGGACATGAAGATGCATATGTATGATAAATAAAGCTGGGTTCTTGAAGAATGGATCACGAAGCTACTCATATCAGTGAATGATATCATTGTTGGACAAGATTATAGAAGAAAAAATTATAATGATCATACGGCATCCCTAGATATCTGTATCTCTGAATACCATACTTGAGATATACTTGCTTTGATGCACATACAAAAAAAGGCTTATAAAGAGAACCTTAATGTAAGGAACTTTCGTTATGTTCTTCATAGAAAGAGGTTCAAAATCAAAGCAAAACAAGCACAAAGGGTTCCCGTATTTCTTTACTCTACATATTACATGCACAACCAGCTAGTTATTCAAAAGCTAGAGGATCATCTTCTTCCGGCAACTTCTTGCTTCTCCTCTGTTCATTCCACCACCTCGAGGCCCAACTCAAAACCAGGAAACCACCAAGTGCATAAACCTGAGTTCACCATTACAGCAATCAGGAAATATAAAAAGGGAATAAAGGAGAAAAATAAGTTATAACTAAAAGCAATTGGAATATTTTTCCTATCACAGAAAAAAGTTTCTACTGGCTACACATAGCATCTTCTCTCCATACATGGAAATGAACAATTTTATTTGTAGCCTAGGAACACCAAGAAAATAAATGGAGAAGAAACAACTTAATCCAATCTCTGTCAATATCCTACTTTCAAAATTTGAGGCAATGAGAATAAGTGTATGTTTCTCCATGCATTATTTATGCATTCATGCCAAAAGTTTAAGTGTGACAAAAAAATTCTTGTTGATTGTGAGATTATTAGTAAATCATTGCTCAGTGCCTAAACAAGATGAAACAATCATATGTAATTAGCACCATATGCTCCTTATTCATTAAGTATCAATTTGTACTGTTTGCAGCAAATTTCGACACATATATTTCCTCAAATATCTTCTCATGCTGAACAGGTTCCCACCATTTAACCACTTGAAATGTAATCAACATATTTACTACAAGATACCAATGCATCCATTTCCATATTGAGGTTGTATACTTCTTCTATTTCATTTTGATAAAATTACGTGTATTCTGATGAAGTTTCGACAATACATCGTTAAGTAAAATTGATATAGTAACTTCAACAAGTCAAGACATTAAAAATATTAGGAGTTGCAACAATGATACCCTACAGTGCATAGCAATGTATATATCATCTAATCAAGAAAGGAACCCATCATACACAATAGATAGCTTAATCAAAGACTAATAAAGCAGTCGCCCCCAAAAATACACAGATGAACACTTTAGAAGACAAAAATTGCAATACTTTTAAGATAGCAGATCCCAGATAATTATAAAAGTAGAGATGACTGATGAGGGCTTACGTTAAAAGGAAATACAAGTAGAATTCAGACTTAAAGAACTTTACCATATATATTGAGTACAACACCATGGCCCTCAAAACCCCGAAAATGGCATCCAGTACGAGCGAAACCCAACTCGATTCCACCGGAGATACAAAGGAAGATGGATATAGCTCTAATACTCCACATGCTCCCTATAAAAAGGAAAAAAATAAGTTTAGAGTCTAATACTCCACATGCTCCATATAAAAAGAAGAAAAATATATAAGTTAAGGGAGCTGGCAAAAAGAAACGGCATTTCTGTCATCTCTATTTTGTAATGATTCAATAGTGACTCTGAGAAGTAGCCCCCATGGTAGCAGAATCATTTCCATGATACGAATTCCGAAGAGGAATAACATCCTGGCAGCTCGTATACAATTTTTCCATCAGCAAAGTAGTTCACTTGCATGTCCCTGTATTCATTAAGAAAATAACGTACACAGGAAATCCCACATTCATACACACATAAATCAAAGTATAAGAGTTCATGAACAAAACTTATAATCCTTAATCATCTTTCTAAACAAAAAGAGAGAGAGTTTAATCTTGTGAATAAAAATGCACAGAAACCATTCAATTCCCCAGGTCCAAGTATATATAGAACTACATGGAATCCTTCAATTAACGATGATAAGAAATACTAGAACTTGAACTCATGGCATATCACCTTAATTCTGACCACAGAGAGTGATTGGTCATTTTTAGCTCAATTTTGCCAGATGTTCATAGAATCCTTCAGTGACGTCTACAATCGTGTTCATGATAATGATAGTTAAAATTATAAGCCGAGTTACCATCATCGAACGCCTTGATAATAGATTTTCTAACCCCCGGTCATGGTGAAGAAGATGGTCGTCGGCGATTGCTGAAGATTTGTTCTCATGGACAAAGGAGAAAGGTAGAGATTCATTTACACCGATGAAGCGACAAATGACTATCCGATTTGCTTATAACCCAAACTGTGGCCTGAGGATATCCATGTATAGTTTAAGCTTGAATAAATTAATAGTTTCTTATACTCCCTCTGTCCCAGACCAAGCTTCACATAAGTTTGGCCACGGTCTTCAACAAGTATGTTTGACCGTTAATATGTTTGACTATGTATAATAATGATAAATAAAAAAATTGATATTTAGAAACTGCATACTACGATGAATTCAACAATATCAAATACAATAGTATTATTGTTTATATATCTATTCAAATATGTGGTCAAAGTTTTACAGTGTTGACTGTCAAATAGTAAGTGTGCAGCTTGGTCTGGGACAGAGGGAGTACTAAATCTCAGCCACTGATTTATATCTTTCAATGGTTAAGATTTGTTCTCACCTAAGATAGTTGTTCTCGCATGATCCCAATTCTATATACACATGTATATACATAAGGAAGCAAAATTGAACTCAAAAATATTTTCTAAGATCTGATTTTGAAGTCAGCCCCTTCACTCTCCCCTCAAATCTAAGATCTGATTAAACCTCCCACAGTTTCATCAGTTTCTTCAAACCTGTGTTTAGAAACCTCATGTTCGTATTCAATCCAATTAATGAATTCAATAATCAAGGTATTATTTCAGATTATTTATTTCTGATTACGATTTAATCAACTGTGAAATTATTATGTTCTTAAGGGGTCATTTTGAAGAAATATTCTTAAGGGGTCATTTTCATGAGTAGAGTCTGAGTGGTGTTTGTGTCCCACCACTATGTCTTATCTCTTGAATTATGAGTTTGAGTAGATTCGTAGGTGGAGTTTGGGTCCCTCTGTTGTTGATTACTTTTTGAGTTCTTTGCCTAATTGCTTCTGAGCGGGTCTTGAGTGGAGTCTGATTTTTTCTTGAATAATTGCTCTTGAATATGTCATTGCTTACATCCTTCAAAATTCGAATGGATCTTAGGGATTATTGTAAAACTGAAATACATCAGCTTATTGCAAAATTGAAAAGAAAATTAACTCATTATTTTCAGATGAAAACGGATTAAAAATTAAATTAATGTCACTATTAATAGATAGTTCAGAAGAAGAACAGTTAGGATATAGTTAAGATTAATCTTATTCAGATAGTAATAGTATATGTCAATGTAGATTACCAACTATTAATATGTTAAAAACTCCAATTAATAAAAAAAGAAATTTAAGAAATAATAGATAAATTAGAAATAAAAGGGAATAAAAGGATTAATATTAATGCTATTAAAAATATTAAAATGAACTAAGAATATTAAAAAAATATTAATGCCATAAATATGGAATATTGAATAATACTAAATTAAACAATATTAAAAAAAGAAGCATTAATATTATGTCAAGATTTGAAAATTCAACACAAGTACGGATTTGAAAAAAAGGAAATGGGATCATTTTGTCAAAAATATGGTATTACAAGTATAAAAACTCCTTCATCAGGATATAGGAAAATATTAAAAAAGAATGAAAGATTTTCAAAAGAAAAATATTATGATGATAATATTTTTTTTTAAATAATAAAAGAAAAAATTATAAAGGAAATAATAAGTATAAAAATGTTTAATGTTTTAAATGAAAAAAATTTGGTCATACATCAGCTTATTGTATAGAAGAAAAGAAAATTAACTCATTATTTTCATATGAAAAAGGATTAAAAAATAAATTAATGTCACTATTAATAGATAGTTTAGAAGAAGAATAGTTAATAGATAGTTCAAGGTTTTTAGTTTGACATTAATAGATACTTGTATTTGTGGCAATTTTCTAGGATGTAAGCAATTAATTAATAGTTCATTTTCAATTAATTATTGAATTAATTAATCATTGATTACCATTTAATCAACTGTTAAAATAATTTTGAAAAAATATTGATATAGGGGCCATTTTGAAGTAATGACCCTAAGGGGACTTCAAAATCATAATAATCACAACAATAATCTGGACTTCAAAATTATGCTCAATAGCATTTGCCATGATGGTTACAGTATTATTTAGAAAAAGAACAAGTAATAGGAAAGGTAAATAAATTAAACAATATTCCATTATGATTTCATTTGAATAGGTCTACCATTCTGATTTTTTTTCTTGAATGATTGCTCTTGAATATGTCATTGCTTACATCCTTCAAAATTCGAATAGATCTTGGCCCATTGGGCCTCGAAAGGGGTCTTCTGAATCTTCTTCCTTGATTTTTGCTTCCTTTAGAGGCCAAATGGGCCAAGATCCATTTGAATGTTGAAGGATGTAAGCAATGACATATTCAAGAGCAATCATTCAAGAAAAAAATCAGACTCCACTGAAGACCCACTCAGATGCAATTAGGGAAAGAAGTAAAAATGCAATCAACAACGTTAGGACCCAGACTCCACCCAAGAATCTACTCAGACTCATAATTCAAGAGACAAGACATAGTAGTGGGACCCAAACGCCACTCAGACTCTACTCATTCAGAGCAGCCGGTAATTGAGGGACCCAGACTCCATCCGGACTTCAAAATTATGTTCAATAGCATTTGTAATAGACTAAAATTTCTCCATAAATAGGTAGTTCATTTTCAATTGAAGGTACGCTGAAATCAGCCCCTTCACTCTCTCAAATCCCCCTCAAATCTAAGATCTGATTAAACCTCCCACAGTTTATCAGTTTCTTCAAACCCATGTTTAGAAACCTCATGTTCGTATTCAATCCAATTAATTGATTCAATAATCAAGGTATTATTTTTATTACCATTAAATCAACTGTTAAATTATTATGACTCATTGTTTATTTTATCAATTTAATTATTGTTATGATTATTATAATTTACTATTGTGATCCAGGATGTAAGAAATATACACATATACATACATACATACATATATATATATAACCAGCTAAGTCGGAAATCCAAAAGGGTGACTTAGGTAAAAATGAGAAAACCCAGATAGGTCGAAAGACCTAGGCAAAAATGAGAGGTAAGGACCGACTAGGTTGAAAATCCTAGGCTAAAATAAGAGGTCGGTGTTGAAAAAGGTGAATGCTAGGATGAAATCCCGAAAGGACTCATAGGCAAAATGAGAGAAATTGAGAGAAAACATAAAATTCAAAAATGAAACATCGTTTGGATTATTATTGGCGGCTTTTTTTGGCAGAGTAAGTTTGTCTTCACACTTATCACAAATACACTTTGTCATTTATTCGATTGATTTGGGTGGATAGGTTACTTTAGCTTCTTCAGGGAAAGAGAGAGTTGTGAGATTCTTACATCTTTAGGGGAACTAGGGTAGATTGGGAATAAGTTTGAATGTATTTGTTAACTTATCCTTGCATGCTACTTTTCTCTTGGATCTTTGCTCGTTTTCATTTACTCAAGGATGAGTAAAAGTTAAAGTGTAGGGGAATTGATCTGCACCTTTATGCATGCATTTTTTTTGGGGAAAAGGCATGCATAAAATTGTTAATCAACTCCCCTTAACCAATACATTTGACACGTTTGTTATCAAGTTTTGTTTGGTTGATTGCTAGTTGTATTTAGGTTTACATTACAAAAGGTTTAGATGACCATTATTTTTTTTCTTATCTAAATCTCAAGTTTTGTAGATTTAATTGGATCTAATGGACACTTTGTCCTCACGAGCATCTAGACCTTCTTTTGTGAGCTCACTAGTAGGTTGTTTGTGATGACTTCGGTGTTATCATATAGATTTCCATCGACAAGGGTGGTAGAAGATATTTGAAGGTCATTCGCAAAGATGGTAGTAGACAGAAGGACACGAACCAAAAGTGTGGTAGTAGATGGAATTTTGCCAAAAAAATGTGGAGTCGGAGTTCAACATTCCAAAAATGGAACTGTGGCACCAACCGGCACAACGACCAGCACCAACCCGTAGGCACAAGCCAATTGGCCGGCACCGACCGACATAACTGGCCAACACGACCGTTGCATAGGCAGCTGGCATAGACTGTGACCTCTAACACAACCATGCCATACCCTCCTAGCATGGAATGATTGATGTGATCCACCTCGTGTCGCCCCAATCTTAGGAAGGCCAAGTATGGGCACAGACCATGCCCTTTTTGCATGGCCCATGTCGTTTCAACTCCAAAAATGTGATAACCAGTCAATGAGATGTGAAGAATGACATGGTCGGCCACCGTTTTGCTCAGAAAATGATTCCCAGCCGATGGTTTGCAAGAACTCAAATGGTTCGCGCCGCTCAACTTATCAGGAAGTGCTTCCAACCGATGGGCTGTGTCAAAGGACATGGGCGCACACATAAAAAGTTCAAAAATAGAGGACCATCCGACGGCCCGCGTAGGCCGACAAGGTCCAGGCCAGACACAACTGTACAGTCTGTGCCAGACACAACTGACACAGCCCGAGCCAATACTAGGTAACATGGTCATTCCCAGACACACAGCCCGTGTCAGCACAAACCAGCATAGTCTTGTTAGCCCCCAGTCAGCACGACCGTGACCGACTGCACAACCCTTGCCATTTGCGGCCGCTAGGGTTTTTTGGGCTATTTTGGTCATTTTCAAGGCCCAATTCCCTACTATTATATATAGCAACCTATGTCTACTAGGGTTGAAGCTTTATGCTCATTTTTAGACTCTTAAGAGTAGGGTAGAGAGAGAAATGAGCTCTTCCTTCTCTCTAAAAATCTTTTCTTTTCTTTTTATATTTCCCAAGGGCATTGAATCCAATGAAATATTTGGGTTCAATTCTTAGGGAGTAGTTAATTAACTTGGGATTTGTATTTGTATTCATGATTTGGTGTTTTTTGGGAGATTTTAGAGATCTACCTATTTCTATGTGTTTATGATTATTATGTTGGCTTCTTCTTCATATTCTTATAAATTGCATGATTGTCACACTAAGATTAGCACATACCGCAGTCTACTTTCATGTTAGCTTACTTATTGATATCCACCGGGGAAGAAAACCTAGATGTGCTTGGGGTAACAATAGTGTGAGACCGTATGGGTGTGCATGTGGGTTACCGATTCAACATTATGATCGACCGTACACTATTCTTAGCCCACAAATTGGCCTAAAGGGTTACAGATTGAGATAGTGTTAGTAGCAAACTAGGGTTAGCGTGAGTTGCAACCCTAGAGTCATTGATAAGATGCTTCATCCCATTTGCCTTTGTAGGCCCAGGGAGAATCATTCGGGTAAGAGTACCTGAGATGTAATCATATGGGGGAGATTCAGATTTGCACAGCAGATAGGGCCATCGTTGCACTCCCCTAATTACGGAGGTGGTGTCAATGGAAGATTATAAGTGCACCCTACGTGACAGGTATGGGAAAGTGTTGACCATCGACCCAACTACATGTCATAGACACTAGAATAGGCTTGTATATCTTAAATGTGATATAATCGAGGATCGAAAGGCAACGCCGATCATGTTACAAAAATACTCCCCAAATGCTAGTTTCAAATAGTTTCACTCTTTTGTGCTTTCGCATGCACGTGATTGTTAGTAACCTCCCACCCAACCAAAAAACTATTTTAGCAATACTAGTTATTCCTAGCACGAGGTCAGATTGACGACCCGATCGGGGCTATGTGCAGTTAACTTTTAGATTCCTATCATCTCTGTGAATGACCCTGATCTTGCCACTATCTATACCATATGTAGCATAGTAGTAGGAAAGGGAGCAACAATTTAAATTCTTATCTTTGACAGCCTC
>JAULKK010066038.1:0-29110 GCA_032355705.1 Rubia peregrina
TGAATCACATTTTTTGCTGAAAGTAACAATCCATAGTATATTAATTCACCCATAGGATTCATTTAGCTCATCAAAATATCTCAAAAACACTCACTCTCACTTGTCCTTGGTATATGTCAAAAATTTGAGCCACTTTTCTAAAAAATTAGCATTTTTGCTTCTTCTTGTGTGGATTCTTTATCTATTGGCTTCAAATTCTAGGTAACCCTTTGAGCTCTATGCTTACTTACTTTGTTTAGCATGATGGTGATGTGATGAGAAGATTTTTACTTGAAATTATGTTGAAGTAGTTTTGAGAAATTTTTGGGTTCTTTGGTGATCTTGTGCTAAACTAATTGTGAGGGTGGGTGTATTTCTCTCGTTCTTTGATGGTGTGATCTTCGTTGATTGTGATGATTTAAGAGGGATTATTATTGATTGCATGATATTTTGATGGGATGCTATTTTTTTTTCTGAATTGATTGTTTAGAAAGAATGGTTCTTTATTGAATAGCCTTCTGTTGAGATAACATGATTTGAAATGTTGTGGATATTTAGGAAAGAATGTTCTTTTTTCAATGAATCTTAATCCATGCCTTTGTTTATCTTTTCATTACCACTTTTCTTTTTGTGAATAGGATGGCTTCAAAGAGGAAAATGTCAAATAAGGGAACAACTTCCTGGGGTGACAAGGAGAAAGAAGCTGGCCAAGGTTTGGAGACAAGAGCCAGCAACTTCCCTTCCTCCCAACCCCGCGGTTGTCATTGTTAAATTTATGGGTTCGACCAAAATTTTCAGGGGTGCGCCCGGAGGTGAAGGTACCTATGATGCCTGAAGCGTACCATCTTGGAAACAATGTTTGCTTACATGGAGACTTTGGGAGCTCTAGGCCTACTCGAGCCTGTCACATACTTTCTTAGCAGGATAGGCCTAGAGGGTTTATTGGACAAGCACTCGAAGATCTATATTTGATGGACTTTGGAATTTTTAGCAACTTTGGATCAAATGAAAGACAGTGATGGGAGGAGACTCATCCGATTCCACTTGGACGACACTGGACATTGCCTAAGCCTATTTTGTGGAAGTACGGGAAAGATACTCCAAGGACTCACCGATTAGGCCTTCCATTCTCGTTGAGCAACTTTTGGATAATCCTTTCGGGCATGGAGATGAAGCTCATTTGCAAGAGCACAATGATTATCCACCCGGCATTGTGTTACATTCAACGATTATTGGGCATGTGAGTGTTCTGTCATGGGGAAATCCTCCAATGTCAAGGGTGAGCTATCCAAATCCTTTGGGCGATGACTTTGGAGGATGTTTTTACCCTGACATGGTTGCGGTTTTCGTGGATGAGTGCCTTGAAATGGGAAACAAGAAAGGTGACAAGATTCCTATAGGAGGCATGGTTGGACTTCTAGCCCAACTCTTGGCCATCTGATTCTCTCTACGTTTACGGTGAAAATTTTGGGTTATTCAAGAACATGGTACGCGATTGACAGGCTGGCCAAAGAGGAGATGGTTGCCATCAAAAATTCAGAGGATCGCTTTGTATGACTATATAATAGCTCCTCGGTGTGAACTTTCATGATTCTCTCCCAACTAGAGCATACAACCATCGATAAGGATACAATGTTGGAAGACCTTTGCATAGCTCCTGATCCAAGGTTTGAGAAGGATTTCAACAGAATCCTATCAAACTCAGATATAGATATTGATGAGCACCATAACAAGACCCCACTTAGGGCACCAGTTAGCCGTACTCAGATATCCACAGATGTCCTTGACCAATTCTACATATTATGGGAACAACTTGCAAGATCTACCCAAATTATGCAGGACATCGGCCATGCAGTAGGTGGAATGAGCTTGAAGTTGGAAGAATTTAAGATTAGGCTAAGTTACATTAAGGATACCATATATACTTTGGAGTCTAGGTTGGAGTTCAATTGAGCAGGAGATGAAGGAGGAGTTTGACATTGTATATGAGAGATCAGATGTTCAAGAAGAAGCGATTGAATGATTGATCGAGAGACTCCACATCTCAAAGCTTTAAGGTTTCATAGATGTAATTCCTACTGAGAGGCAAGAAATGCATCAAGAGGGGAGAAGGAGGAGGAACAAGACTCGGCACTTGAAGAAGAACCCTTCGGGGTCACATACGTGAGCTTCACTGCTTTTCTCTTTCCCACTCATGGTTTTTATTGATCCATTACATTAGGGAAGATGCAAAGTTCAAGTGTGGGGGAGGGAGTAGTGAAACACTTAGGAGATTTCATCTTGGGATTCCTTTGTATATTTGGTGTTGCTTTAGGTGGCCATCACTTTGTTGGGGAATGTTTTGGGATGAATACTTTGGTGGTATAGTTTTTTTTCCACTATATTTTTTGTAGTATAAAGCCAAAATTTGGGGCATTTTGTGCTACACAATTTTTTTGATTTTTTTTTGAAAAAATGATGTTTGTGTACTCGGCTAAGTTGGAAACCGAAAGGGCAACTTGGGAAAAAATGGGAAGGAAAGCCTGGATAGGTCAAAAGGTCTAGGTAAAAATGAGATTCCGTGTGGAAAATGGTGAAATGGTGAGCTCAACATGAGTGAATGCTAGGATGAAAACCCGAAAGGGCTCCTAGGAAAAATGAGAGAAATTGAGAGAAAATGGAAACTGAGTTGAGGATCCTTCGGCATTTTCCTTTGTTGTGGCTAAGTTGAGAATCTTGAGGTATCCTTAGTTACAACCAGGTTGAGGATCTTGTGGATTATACTTGGTGGTTTTTTTGGCAACAACTCTTGGATTGCTTTTGGCAGATTATTTGAGGGAGTAAGCTAGTTCAACACTTATATTTTGTACTTACCATTTTCTTCACAATATTTAGGGCGGTTAGGTTACTTTAGTATCTTCGGGGAGTATGAGAGTTGTGAGATTCTTATTTCTATGGGGGAAATAGGGTAGCTTGGGAATAAGTTGAATGTATTGGCTACCTTTTCTTTACGTGCTACATTTCACTTAGATATTTTCTCATTTTTTGTTTACTCGAGGATGAGTAAAGGTTTAAGTGTGGGGGGATTCATGTGCACCATTATGCATGCGTTAGCCAATGCATTTAACACATTTAGTATAATCTTTTGTTTGGTTGATTGCTATTTTTAGTTAGGTTTGCACGACAAAGGGATTAGACGCCCATTATTGGTTTTCATGTCTAAATCCCGAGTTTTGTAGACTTAATTTAAGCTAATAGACACTTTGTATTCACGGGCACCTAGATCTTCCTTTTTGATCGGATTAGTAGGTTGCTCATTAGTACTTTTTCATTATATTTTGTAGAAGGCCATCCACGAGGGGGTAGTATATATTTGAAGGCTATTGGCAAGAATGGTAGAAGATATCGAAGGTCATTCAGAATGATGGTAGCAGATTGAAGGCCATGGACTCCAAACCATGCTAGTAGATGGAATTGGGACTAAGAAAGGCGGATTCAATTTCCAAGAAGGCCAAGGAAGAAACGAAGGGATCGTTGTTCGAATGTTCACTGAGTTTTGGGTAAAATCTGAGAAGAATCATCCCTTGAGGCTAGAACCATTGGATTCTTCTTCTTGATCAGTATAAAATCAACTACAAGAACTCCCAAATTGGATTAACCGTTCCCTCGTAGCAGAGCAACCAATTTTCCAACCAAACCAACACCGACCGATAGAAACTTCACAAGGCCAGCATAGGGCTAAGCCTAGCACGACCCGTTCCAGGTGACAAAGCCCGTGTCAAGAGCTCTTAGTACTGCCCATTCCACTAAAAATGAACTGTGCCAAGTTCCATCATGGATGGTGCCGTTCCAGCTGGGCGTGCACTCCAAGTCACATTTTCACTCCAAAAACTGGTTAAGTATGGGAGCGGGATGTTCCGTTTTATATGGCTTATGCCATTTCAAGTTGAAAATGCTAAGAATAGCCCACAAGGTGTGAATTATGATGCACGGCACACTGAGATACTGAGCAAAATGAGTTTCCAGTCGACGAGGCATGCCAAACGATGTGGGATGCAGATTAGTAGGAGCAAAAATGGATTGCCGCGCGATGGCCCGCATCGACTGACACAAATTGCACTGGTATGAGGGGAACTACCCATGCCAAGGCTGACAGCATGCGCCGTACAAGGCTATGGCTTGTTCCAGGGCTGACGTACCACTCTAGTATGAGGACCCCTCGGCCGACACGAGGTGAGCCACGCGCCACCCAAGCTGGTTGGAGCTGCTAGGGTTTTTGGCTATTTTCGCCCTATTTTTATTCCCAATTCCCTACTACTATATTTATGGACCTATGTCCACTGGGGTTTAAGTTCATGCTCATCTTTAGATCTCAAAAGTAGGCTGGAGAGAAATTACTCTTCCTTCTCTCTACGTTCTTTTCTTTTCATTTTTCATTTTACCAAAAGTGTTGAATCAAATGAAATACTTGGGTTCAATGGTTAGGGAGAAGGGATCTTACTTGGGGATAATATTTGTATTCATTTGTTAATGTTCATTTTGTGAGATTTATTGATCTACATATGTCTATCTGTTTTGTGATTATTATGTTAGCTTGTTCTTAATATTATTGTGAATTGCATGATTGTCACACTTTGTTCACAAATAAGTCTACTTTCATGTTGGTGCACTATTGCTACCCCCCAGAAATGAAACTGAGATGCACTTGGGGTGACGATAGTCCGTAACTGGATGTGTGCACAAAGGTTACCATTGTTAATCATCACGATTGACCATGCTCTAGTTAGCCAAACAATGAGCTTCGATGGGTTGCAGTTAGAGATAGATTAGGTAGAAAACTAGGATTATCTTGTTGATCATAGAACCATCGATAAGACGCCTACTTCATTTTCCTTTTTAGGCCTATAGGTAGTTCCTTTGTGGTGTTCCGTTTGGGACTTAATCACACCGGGGAGAATCAGACCTGAACAATAAGACATAGCCTTTGTTGCACTCTCCAAGTTTCGGAGGTGAGACTAATGTAAGATTTTATACACGCACCTCTATGTGACTGATAGGGGGATGTTTTGACCATTTTTATACAACATGACACAAACACTGGAGTAGGGTTTAGTTCTTGTATTTGATGAAAATCGATAAAAGAAATTACATTAACCATGTTACGCAAATATTCCCCGAGTGTTAGTTTATATTGTTAATTGTTTTAAACAATTGAATGCTATCCCCCTAATAACTATTTTTACAACACTGCTTATTCCTAACAAGTGGTCGGATTGACGACCCGAGAACGGTTTTATTTAGTTTATTATTAGATTTCTAACATCTCTATGGATGAACCTGGTACTTGCTACTATTTACTATTCTTGGTAGTACAGTAGTAAGAATGGGAGAAACATATAAATCTTATCTTTACCCTTAATAGCTTTGCCTACCTCCTCTCGTGTTTTTAAGGATGATCCGGAGGGGGCGGGACAGGCTCAATGCTGGGTTATATTTGGTCGAGATGGGTATTAAGAAGAACCTAGGCCATGTCAATTCCGGTGAATAATATTTCTTGCCCCCCCCGCATGCTATTCTTTGTTAGAATCAGAGAAACAATCTTTCTGTGATATTTTTAGAATGTTTTAGGTCTCGGATTTATATTCTTCCAACATCATTACCTGTATGTCAGTTGAGGAGTTGAAGTTGATTGGGTTGAATTCCCATGATTGTCACTATCTAATGCAGGAATTGAATGTCATTGTGATTTGATCTTCATCCCATGATAGAATATGAATTACAAAGCTTTACTTTTGTTTTCAACTCCATTTGTAGCAAAAACATTAGTGTGTCAAAGTTGGACCATTTGCTGTCTATGATTGCTGAAGCTTTGTGCCGGATGGAAATGTAGTTTCCACCATCATTCATTGACATTGTGGTACACTTGTGTGTTCATCTTGTGAGCGGGGGATCAAGCTTTATGGTCCTGTGTTTCTAAGGTGGATGTACCCATTTGAGAGGTACATGAAAATATTCAAGCATTTTGCAGAGATATATGGTAGAGGAGGTCATCTAGTTTTGTATCTATTATTTGAATGAGGTCGATTAGGTTGGGGTTCCAAGTCATGGACATGATGGACGGTTGGAAGTTCATGGGGTTAGGCAGGGGAATATTTTAAGCCCTAACTCCGAAGAATTAAGCACCGCCCATCTTTATGTTCTCCGTAATCATGAAGATGTTGTCATATATATACAGATTCACATGGATGTAATAAGAGTTGCAAATTCTAATTTTAATGAATCCTAGGTTCTGCAATTACATAGTAGGACTTTTTCATCATGGTTGCGTGAACACGTAGCCGTTGGTGACAATCCTATGATAGTGAAATGGTTGGCTCGTAGACTACTTGGTACTGTACTCTCTTATTGAGGATGCAATGTCAATTGTTGTACGTTTGCAACAAAATTAGTGGATGATAAGGGTTTGTCTAAGAACAGTTGAATCTCTCTTATTTTTGAAGCTTTGCATGTCGATAATGGAAGTGGTAATGATCCCATGTATGCCTAGCAGTGTTACTTTGGAAAATTTTCAACTATTTGGGAGCTTGACTATGTCATTATGGAAATTTATATTTTTAAATGTTAGTGGGTAGATTTCCACAATGGACAGCGAACTGAGGATTTCGTTTTCACACTTGTTGACAGAAGATGGGTCGGTTGGCGGGAAGATCCTTTTCTCTTAGCCTCCCAAGCATACTAGGTTTTTTATGTGAGGTTTGATCCTAAGTGAGAGATTGTAGTTGAAGGGAAATGAATTTTTTTGAAGATTATTTTGACAATCAAATTCTTGGTTTCAGTCAAAATTCAACCGATTTTGCTACAGATGATGCTAGTTTGTTTGCGGAGGACGATCTAACTTTGAACAATTATTTCAGATGTAGCGATCATGAAGAGGTAATTTGGGTTGATGTCTGTGGAAAGGTCACACATAAAAGGAGGTGGGTCAAGAAGGTTTAGAAGAAAAAGGAAACATAAGAACTAGCTTCAATGATTGAAGTTGTATTCGTTTTTAGACTGAAGGGCTAAATATTTGATTGAAATAAGTTTTGTTATGAACCAACAATCTAGTAATGTTTAAGAAGTAGAAAAAAACAAACACACAATTGTTAATCATAAACCAACACTAATTATCAATCCATGGTTTAGAAAAGTCAATTGCTAAAGTCAACCGTAAATCAATTATCAAACTAGTAGTTAGAAATAAACAATCATTCTTAAATCCAAACAAGTTGAACGGACAAATTAATAAGATTCGAGAAAAACTACATCTATAGAATTTGTGACACCAAGTCATCCTTTAGAGTGCTCATGAATGTGGATCGTCGAGACGAGGTTGGTATGTTGCCGCAAGAAGGCGTTCGTAGGCTCTTTGCCTTTTATCAATCTTCAAAGTCATCGCTTTCATTGCGGCGAACTTCTTGCGAAACTACTTATAGAAATATCTCATACCCTTGAGGTAGGCCTTCTCAGAATCTACAAAGGTTGAAACACAAATATTAATATGTAAAACTATATGCGCAATATAATATAAATGAATTTCCCTAACCTTATTTAACTCCCAGCTTCTTGCTTGACTCCCCACCAGCTTGGGGCTTATTGCACCACTTGTTATTAACCAAGATCCACCCACTATCTTGTCAAAAAACTTTGGTGGTTTCTACTCACCGCCAATTTGCAACCCCTCGACATTCCTCAATATTATGGTGATCAAACTCCTGTATGGGAGGTTTTTCACCACCCTCGTTAAAGTCACAACCCAAAGCATGTGCTTAAAGATCGCCGCCCCTAGGTTGATCTTTCTACCTTTACTATGAAATAGAACATCATAAGGGTGGCATAGTTGGACTCGGTGATGTATCCATAGGATGGAACTAAAAATCTCGAGATCATTTCATTGACAATGCAATTGTCATTTGACAAAGTTGGGAGATAAAAAGTCTCCGGCTTCCCCAAATCCACCGAGTTCCATTGGAAATATCTCACACTACATTGGATAGGATCTACATATGGATAATCAACAAGTAGGGGCCATTTTCCCCTATGATAAAAATCATCCAACGGACCCCTCCATATCTTTCGGGTAAACGGTAATCAGGTTGTTATACAGGTACTCAAGGGTTTCATTCAAAATCCATTAATCAATTTTAATGTCAATCCCCCTACCCTAGTTGAGTAAGCCTCACTTACAAGTTCGTGTAGATTACTATAGAATTTACAAACAAGACAAAAATATGAGGGTTCGGTGCAAGGAAGCAATTTCTCAACATGTTGCTTCTTAAATTTTTCTAAGGGATCAGCTAAACCTATTTGCATACACTCATTGAAATCTACCGTATAACAATCAATCAATTTCCCTTTCAAAACAAAATTGACATTGTCATACCCGGGATTATTGCTGGTCGATGTGGAGCGAGGAATGCGTGATGAACCTCCTTTTTTCCATTTGAATATCATGAAAAATACAGGACTCTTTTTTAGGGAATGAAATTGTATCTCCATGATTGGAATGGGGTGAGGATTCTTGAAAATCATATGGAATGAGAGTTTCGACTCTATTTGGGGTTTTTTTAATACAGAGCACATTCTGAGTCGGATGTCATTTGGATCCTATTACTAAAGGACCGAATTACATATTATGAGTCTGGAACGTGTAATTTGGTTGTTTAGTAACACGAGCTGAATGACTTGCGGACTCGAAACATGTGTAAGGTTGGAAAAAAAGCGTAATTTGGTTGGAATAAGGGGATAAACTCGGAACCTAGATTTCCGAGTTTGGAAATTAAATCGGCTCCAAAAATTAGTTCGAGCTGAATGACTTCCAGACTCGGAACCTTTGTAAGGTTTGAAAAAAATTGTGCTTTTTTTTCAAGATTTGGGCCGGAATAAGGGGACGAATTAGGAACCTTGATTTATGAGTTTGGAAGATTAATCATCTCAAAAGGTTAATTCGAACCAAATGACTTCCGGACTCTTAACATGACAATGTCCATTTTTTGAAAAGGCCAGAATTATTTTGGAACTTGGAATTCATTCGGCCAAAATAGTAATTTCTTTTAAATCTTAGAGAAATTCATGACCACATTATATTTTTGAGAGCATTCAATTCTTGTATATCTAAATCAAATTGACCAAATAATAAACTTCAAAAACTTTCTTAAAATGACAAAATCAAATTAAAACACCAGGAATTCAGACTACATAATCCGAATGTATAATCCAAATTCTAGGAATCCGGAAAATGCATAATCCAAAGTACCAAACTAGATTGATAAACAAAGTATTTTCCTAATTATCCTTAACACATTAAAACATTTGCTAAACATCCTAATCAAGATTCTATGACTCTTCGTTAGCACCATCATTTGCTTCTTCCTCACTCTCGAAAAAGACCAGTTCAAGTGGCTCTTATCCTCACTTAGCAGAAGATTGATTTCTTGCGATTCGATGAAACATTGTTGTTGCGCCTCTTCCCTAGCCAAAATTTTGTGGGTTTTTCTCCATGTTCTCACGAATGCACTTCAAGTATCGAGCAATTTGACTCTTCCAACTTCTTTGCGAACCTGTCAACACAAAAACATGTCACACATATTCTTCAAAAATCATAACAAATATTATGTGGACCTAATATTATATATGTTAAAAATAAATTTTAAAACTTACGAGAAGATGAACCCTTAGCCCTATCAAGATCCTCCTCATCCCTAGCCATTTTTTGTATTTTTTGCAACTTGTCCCAGAATCAAGCATTGCTACCATATATCGTCAAATCCAATCACCATCTGCTTATGTTTGAACCATACCTCATTATAGTATTCCATTCAGAGAGGACGATCTTGGGGTACGGCTGCCACTTTCTTCATCACAGCCGTAATTAATCAACCGTAGGGTAGATTATTTTTCTTCGCATTTACGGCGTTAAGAATGCTCATAATGATGGTGTACCCAAAGTTTATATTCACAACTTCCATCAAGTAGTTGAAGAGCATCACATTACCGATCTTCTGATCACATGTGTGGCCACCTATGGGCAACACATTCAAGCACACCCAATCATAAGTGAGACGTTCCTCAACCAAAAGTGCCCAAATGTTATAACCATCTGCCGAGCCTGCCGCACTTATAGGCTGGAGGAAATATTTCCTAGCCATTTATGTGGAGTCTAGTGGGGTGAATTCGGTGACCGATGGCCAACTTTGTTGGTGATAGATGTCTAAGGGGGTAATGGGATCGATTCGGTGGTCA
This sequence comes from Rubia peregrina, assembly GCA_032355705.1. NCBI lineage: Eukaryota > Viridiplantae > Streptophyta > Magnoliopsida > Gentianales > Rubiaceae > Rubia > Rubia peregrina. Next base: position 10,240 of record JAULKK010066038.1, read on the forward strand.
ATTGCTCGGGGGAGGTATAGCTTGATCCTATGGCTTTAATTATTGTCAACTTTTTAACCATGATTATTTTTCCACTAGCCATGGTACAATCCCTATTATTCGTACTTTATCCTAAATTGGCGTAAAATTGAATCACCTTGTCTGGTAGATATTTTCTTCTAAGCACATCAACTTTCTACGTGTTGAACTTTGAATCAATCTAATGAAAACCGCGAACACAAATTAGATATGGTGGATAGTTTAATAACCATGGAGTTAATGACTTTACCATTAAAAAATTACACATACCTATCTTTCATCTTCTTGTTGAAAAACCGTTCCGATGCCCCAATCTCGGTGAACGGTTGATGGCTACTGTCAATCGTTGCCTCAGTGATTTTCTTTGTTTTCCTAGGCCTCAAAATTGTTGTGGGATTGATAGATTGTTGAAGAATTTTGTGGTTAGGGTATGAGGAGAGATCAATTTGGGGTTTTGTGTGTGAAAAACGTAAATCTTCTTTGGGAGTTTTTTCTATTTATATTAACTTAGGTTTCAAGTTTGAAACCTATTCGTAGGGCATGTATTGAAGGGCGGATTGGATTCTGAGTTTGAAATCCCTTTTTGACGCAAAAAAAATAGCATTGAAGGCGGTTTTTCAATTTGGTATTAAATACCCTAAGCAAACACCACCATTTCCCACAGTTTTTCCCTCATCAAAACCTCTCCATCCTTATACTCCATTTCTTCATCATTTCATCTCCATTTCTTCTTATCATCTAATCAAAGGTATGTGTTCATGATTAATGCACCCAAAATCCCCTTCATTTTGGTCAAATTTCAGTTCATTTTCTAAACTTGCATGAGGAAGGATCTCATTTAGTACTCTACTTATGGGTTGACAATCTTCATCCTATCACTTGTTTTATTTCAAGGTTGGTGGTTCTAAACCCTAGATTTCTTTAAGGGGAGACATGGTTTCTTTCATGGTTGAAGTTTGGTAGGGCATTAGTTTATATTGAGAGTTTAATCTTCTAAATCAAGTGAATACCTACTGAATGTGATTTTGGTAGTCCTCAGAGTTATGATACTTTGTATATTATGTTGTGGGGTCTTTTTGTTGACCTAGTGACAAATTTAGAGTTTAGAAATCCACTAAGTGTGTTTTATGAATTTAGTTTCATAAATTGTTGAGGAATTTGTTAATGTAGGTTTTAAAATGCCTAAGAAGTGGACACGTGATGATGTGTCAAGTTCACAAAATACCTAACCCAAGACATTAAGATTTAGTGGCAATGAAAATGATGTGTCCAATGAGAGAGGAAAAGCCAAAACTCATTGTAGAACACTAGTATATAGGATGGCTAGGAAAGAGTTAACTATATTGGTTTTCAACAAGTCGGAAAAGTGTTTTCCCAAAGAATGTAAAAAGTTGTCTAGTTAGGTCTCGAAGATAGGAATAACAAGGGTAGACATCAAGTATAATCGTTGGCATGAGGTGCCGAAAGATTAGGAGACTCTATGAATGGAGTGCATGGTACTATTAATGGCCATAGTGTTCTTATTGTACATATTAAATTTTTCCTTGTTTTAATACCCATCGTTTTAAATTGATTAGAGACCTTTCAAAATTGATTACCTCAATATGGCATTCCTAAGAAACAAGGAATCAACCATGATGTGCAAGTGTTGACTGGAATACAATTATACTTTGTCTAGGGACAACACTTTTTCTTCAGAGAAAGGTGATCGGCCATGGATCACCTACACACATTCAACCGGAGAGTTGGGAGATCCCCAGAGAAGGGCTTTTGATAATGATTCTAACATTAGTAATCTATGATTAAATTTAATAATTATTTAGATTAAAGTATCTTAAGTGTTGACTTGTCTCTAACATAGGGCACACAGAAAGAAAAATAACACATAGTTGGTTTAAATATGGTTCCTCATTGTTTAAGCCGTGGGGGGTATTAGATTGGCAGCATTGCAAATAGTGGAAAAACGTCTTGAAAGTGATGTTCAAATTGCAATCGAGGCAAGAATGACCGAAGAAGAGGAAAGGGAAAGTGTAAGACCAATGGATGTGGATGAGATTGACAAGTGTGATTTATTCCAAAAAGGCCGACAAAACAAAGAGGGTATGTACGAGAAGGATGACGAAAGAGGAATTGTGGAACGAGTGGTAAACCTTCACTTCCTTTCTTTTTTCTTCACAAACATATTTCCCGTTTACATTTCTTAACCAATTCCTTCCATTTTGATGGTTAGGAAAAACTAAACAATGAAGAAAGACATACTTATTGAGTCTACAAGAAAACTTGACCACCCGGGCTGGTTAAGGGAGTGAGAGGGTTCATGACACAATGAGAGGTATTTGGAATTACTCAGTCTGATTCCCAATCAGAACAATCGCAGATCCCCATATTTAAACAAATAAGCAGTTCAACAAGAGAAACGAATTGAATAATAAGACATTCTCATTTAGAAGTTGATCCAACACATGGGCCTTGCTATTCCCGAGAACTTAGATGATTTGACACCCAATTGGATACCTCTATCAAGTGATAAAAAGGTACACATTTAACTTGTTCAAACTGTTCGTACCAATTTCATTGACACGGTTGACAAATGTATTTAGTGCAATGTAGGGTTCTCATGTGTGTGAATTATACATTGATCAAGACATAGATGGTAGACTACTCGATGTAGCCGCTGGAGTTTTGTATGAATTAATGAGACATCATCACACCGTACCAATTACAAAAGGTTTGTCTAGAGTTTCCTTGGAGAAGGCGTTGTTGAAGGGTGCTCTATTGCCAATTATGGATGGTATATACAGACATGTTGGTCCTGCACGTGGAATATTCTTGTTGTGGCTGTGTCAACTAATTTATGTTGATACAATAAAGGATTGACATTTGAAAGTCACGCGGCTTACAACACATAAACCGGTCCAAACCACACCTAAACTGGTCCACAAAACACCCAAACCGGTCCAACCAACACCGGGAAATATTAGACAATCGGTTTCAAGAGCACAAGGCATGAAAGACACACCTCACTTTGTACGAGTGCTACACAATTGGCTTTAACTACATTAAGGGAACTCGACTTACTCATTTGTGGGTAACGATTGTGTATTTAGTGGGAAATGAGATATCATCACACTATGGAATGATTTTGAGGACTTACGAAAGTGTGAGCTAGTTAATCAGATGCTAATGTCCATATACATCTAGTAAGTAAAATTTATTTACAAATGTACATTTATTTTTCCTTTACTATTTATTAATATCAATTTGTTTACAACTAATGTGGACAGTTTCTTATTTGCCAGGTACTTGTATTTTATTTAATCAAAAGAAGGGATGGGTAGGATACATGTGCTCCGTGATGACTCAAGAAATTGGATGTACAAAGCAAAGGAGAATCGACTACATTCGCAAAGATCTTGGGAGGAAGGATAAGAAATTTTCATTGTGCTCTACATTGAAAGGGTATAGTTACAATCCACGTTTCCTTAACAAACTTCATTTATGCTATTATACTAACGTTGATTTATTTTTTTATTAGAGATCATTAGAGATTGATCATTATCGTTCCGAAAAAGAAATGGGTATATTGGATGGACGTCTTTCACTTCCAACCATCGAAAGATTTTTTCATGATTTTGGAGTCCGCTATGAAGGACATTAGCGAATGTGATGGAATCAAATTTCAAGTGGTCGTATAAATTAGTGCATTTTCATTTATTTTTCCACCCGTATTTTTTTATGTGTTTCTAGACATTACAAGTTTCATGTGGATTAAAACCTGTACAAGAAATAAGCCCAAACATGGGAGTGCGGTTATTACATGATGTTGTACGTAATAGAGTGCATAGAAGGTGTAAAGTTGGATTTTCTTGAAATTGAGTAGGTAATGATACATTAACTTCTGCTAAACATGAATAGTTTGTCAATCATGTCAACATTATATTTTCCAATATCTTGAAAATTGCAGGTTCTTCCAAAGGCAACGAGACCCTATTCAAAGAAAGACATCAACAATGCACGAAATTGTTTTGCAAAACGTCTCATTATCAACCGCTCCGCAAGTCTTGGAAACTGCATTTTGGTATAGTAACCCAATTTAGATATATTATTATAATGTGATTGTTCGGAATAGACTTGTGTTCAATTCTATTCCTATCTACAGAATATTTCTTAGTTAGCATTTTCTAGAAATTTTTGTGACCTCCTAGAACATTTTGTGTACTATGTTACAATTGTGTCTGATGAATGAGGCCTATTTTGAGCCAGATATATGAATGAAAAAAATATTTTCAAATTTGGAGCTGTGATGGGCTCTCAGTTCGTAACATTATTCATCTCTTCAATAATGTGTAAGCTGAATTATCTTCGGAGCTTGAAAGATATTTTCTAGGGGAAAATGCATGCACAAATATTTACATAATATGAATGGAATAGGGGGACGATTAGGGAAATTCCTACCTCATAAGGTCGGAATAAGGATCCAATTTTTATTCCGAGTTTGGAAGACCATAAGATTCCAAACTCGTAACTGTTGATCTATGGCCAATGGAGCTGTGTGACTTTTGAGCTCGGAAGAAGTCCAAGGCGGTTCCATTGGCATGATTGAGACGGTTAGTAACCACCTTTGACAGGCATTCTGAGTTTGGAACAGAACCCAGGGCCGAAGGGAACAAGAATGTTTCAGAGTTCGGAAGATAATAAAGGTGGTTCCATCGGCCTTTTAATGGCAGTTAAGAACTGACTTTGATTGATGACGATCAAAGGCACGACTAAATAAGGCACTTCAAAAGTGTCTTCTCTGGTTTGATATAACCGTCTTTAATGACCCCTTACCCCACTAGTTTCATTCTCCTAATTTTGGAAGAGTATGTATTGAGAGAAAGGGAATAACCCTTCTCTCTTAGATTTATTTTCTCTTTGTTCTTGCCCAAGGGAATTAAATCCAATGAAATATTTGGATTCCATGCTTAGGGAGTATTTTATTTGCTTGGGGATTATATTTGTATTCATGACTATGTAGGTGTTTTGTGGGATTCTAAAATCTCCCTATATTATTATGCTCAGAACATTATGTTGCTTGTTTCTCGAATTATTATTAATTTCATGATTGTTACACCATATTTCCATACACCTTAGTCTACTTTCATGTTGGCGCATTTATTCATATTCTCTAGGAAATGAAACCTAGATGTAATAGGGGTAGCGAAAGTCTGAGACTGAGTGTATGCATGTTACGATGAATGTGCACTATTCTTAGTTAGAATTTAAGGCCAAAGGGTTACAGATAGAGATAACACAATAGAAAACTAGGATTAGCGTAGTTCGTAACCTTAAAGTCAATGATAAGGTGCCTATCACTTTGTCTCTGTAAGCCTAGGGAGAATAATTTCATAGTGGAGTGCTTGGTATGTAATCGTACATTGGAGAATCAGATATGCACAACAGAGAGAGCCATTGTTACACTCCCCTAATTACAGAGGCAGTGCCGATGGAAGAATACAATAGCACCTCTATGTGACAGATAGAATGAGGGGGAGTGTTGACCATCGACCACACTATGTGGCATAAAAATTATGATTGGTTTTATTGTCTCGAATGTGATTTAATCATCAAAATACACTACTAGTCTTGTTACACAAATATTCCCCAAGTTCTAGCAATATATAGTTTTAATCTGTTGTTCTTGAATGTTTGTAGTTGTTAGGTAGAAATCCCCACCCCCTCCAAAACCTATTTTTGAAACATTAGCTATTCATGACTCGTGATTGGATTGACGACCCTATTGCGGATTTTCACAGGTAACCTTGAAATTCCTAACATATCAGTAGATGACCTCGGTCTTGTCACTATTTATCCTATTGGTAGCTTAGTAAGGGAAACAGAAGAATCAATTCAAATATTTATCTTTGATTCTAATGTACTCCGCGGGTTAGTGGATCATCTCTCATAAAAAAATGTTGTTTGTTAGCGATTCTGCGGGGTGCAGAGCAGTCAATTTCCAGGAGCATGTCTTGAATCCATAGGTTTGCACTTGGTTGTTCGAATTTGTATATCGTTTCATGTAAGACTTCCACAAGCAAGATTTTATGTGCTTAAAGGATAGTGAAAAAATAAATGTTCCATTGAAGTGTCTTCCGAAGAGCAGCTTAGGCAGTGATTTTAGTCCCCATTGAAGTGTCTTATGATGGTAGGATGTTTTTGCACAATATATGTTTATTCTTTAGTTGAGTAGTTGAGGTCCAAATTTGTTTCTAGTGTGGAGAGGGGGCTGAGCTACTGGATGCCATGTTCCTTGCATGGGAAAATTTTAAGGAGTTAAGTCATATATTGTATCCTAGTCCAACCATAAATTTACCGTTCACTATTGGATGCTATATCTTTCAGTCTGAATGGTGAGAGACGGTACTCCTTGGTAAGACCAATATGAGATTGAACTCTTCATGATTATAGGTGCTTAAGATAAGTTGTTAATTCCATGTAGTGCCATTTTCATACATAAGATGACTAGCATTTATATTATCTGGGAATGTTTCCAGTAAAGATGTAGGCTTTTCGTCTTCAAGTCTTAGGAGCCAGGGACCATTCTTTATCTTTGTGTGTGTCTCAGAATTGACTTTCCTTCAGAATCCTTATGATAAAAATATCCTTCCATTGAAAATGGATCACCATGCACACACTAGTGGAGGAGCCTCATTAAAGGTGGATTATCGGACCAAAAGGAATTCTCTGGACACGACTTGTTCATCACCAATCAAAGGCGGTTCCTACAACTGCCTTTAAAATGGGCCAACAAAGGTGGTTTTATTCCACCTTTGAACTTCTCAGAGGAACCCACTTCTACCACTTCCAAGATAGTAACATTTAATCATCCTCAGCTATCGACGATAAGTTCTGGATTCTGAACTAGGGACAAGTTTTGGACAAGTATCTATTTTTTGGCCTTCGTGATAAGCTCCTGAATCTGGTGTTGAATCTCTTCCGCTACTGGATTTGGATGCATGAAATGGTTTTTTTTGGACAATTTGCTCGAGTCCGATTCAGGAATGTTTTTCAAGTTTGGAACAACTATTTCGTGTCTTTGGGCTTAAGGATATTAGAGGCCGGGAGAGTAGTTCATACTCAGAACTAGGTTGGAGAAAACGGTAAAAATGCTGATATATATAACCTGGCCTAACAAAATCTTCGTACAAAAGCTCCAATTTTTACAACAAGCTATAGACTACGCTTACAAAGCTTCAATACATAGTGTGCAATAGATATCTCCCAACATCTTCCACAAAATACATGAAATGATAAACTTAACTAGCAAAAAATCTACAGACTATGCTAACAAAACAACAATCTATAGATATGAATTGAAATATAGCGATTCTATTCCACACATTTCACGTAATAACACTACACATTTTGTACGACACAAATCTATACCACGGTTGGATTTCCTAAAGATAACAATCGGGGATTACCAAATACCTAGCCAAGCAATTTCTTGCATTTTTATATCATCTTGAATATATGGTTGTGGCTGGCATTAAAATTATTTGAGTATGAGAATACGTAAATTTTGACATAGAATGACAGATAAATTTGAAAGGTACAACACTTACAACTCAAAACTTACTTTGTCGATATCAATGTTATTCACTTGTAATTGTTGAATGCACTCAGCAGCGTATGTCATTACGTAGTAGCCGCACTTCCAAGTTTTTGCTTGTTTATTTTACTAATTAGGGATAAACATATATAGTTTAATATAAATGATGAGTAAAAGTAAAGGTCTACTTGCAAGAAGAAAACTATACCTTAATCTCCATAATGTCAAAAACCTTCATCGCTTGAATTATTGATGGACGCACCCAAAATTTTGACAAACGACTCCGATGGGTGTACCTTTTGACATATTGTAAGAATCAAGAGATCGAAAAATATATATGTACCTTTTTAAGTGTCGACATGATCGATTAATTTGTGAAGGTTATTATCTTCATTATATGGTGTTAGAAGTTCATAATTGTGGTTAACCTCAACCTCCCCCGGTTAGTGGTCCAACCCTCTAAATAGGGGTGTCCAACTTGGGCTTAATTCATCCGAGTTCTCGGGTATAGGAAGACCAGTGTGGTTGTTTAACCGCTCAATCAAAAAATCTTATTGTTCTATGCGCTTGTCTCGAACTAGAGCCTATTTTTGCAAGATGTGCACCCTCGATAGTTTTTTCCTATAGTAAGACCTAACAATTTAAAATTATTTTTTGTGATAAGGAGGCACTAACATCTCTAGTATGTCCGAGGTGATCTAATTTACCGGTTGCTTCAGTAAGGATATCGAGCTTACCCGTCAGAACTAGTTGGCCTTCCACTAGATCTTGGTTTAACTTAGCCTACAAATATGTTGTAAGTAAAACAAGTGGAACTTAGATAAAAATAATCTATAATTGATTGAATACATAATAATATTAGGCTTACCACTCGTTCGGCATATTACTCCCTCTGTCTCATTTCAAGCTGCACACTTACTATTTGGCACTATTCTCTATCAAACTTTAACCGCATATTTGAGTAGATATATAAATAATAATATTATCGTATGTGATATTGTTGAATTTGTCATAACAAGTAGTTTATCAAAAGTAACTTTTGTTTTCCATTATTATACGTATTTAAACATATTAATGATTAGACAAGTTTATTGATGAGCGTGAAAAATATTCCGTGTAGCTTGAATTGGGACGGAGGGAATAACAATTCCTTATCAAATGCACCCTTTTTATTTTGACAACTCTTTAGGAATAGATCACACCTCTCATTGTCATCCACATCGATTGGAGTGACCATTGGCCTTGCCTCATCTCCAGTCATATCCTTTTGAATGGTGAGTTGGAGAATTTTTTTTAAACTTTCATTCACCAGTTGGAGTACTGCCAAAGCATAAACCCCATGATTCTTCCAATGTGGAATTACATTCAACTTGGAAATATTTTGCTTATCATCCCTTGTATCCTACATTAGGATGCCATAACTTAGTCACTACTAAAGACATGTTTATCTAAGTACACACCAAAATAGGACAAGAAATATAGACTAACGTTTTGTTCATTCTCCTATACCCTTCTTTTGTGGATCTCCTAACTTTTCGGTTGAATGTGGGTGTAAGTTAACCAAGGGAGATATCCTATCCTATTAGATAATATATAATCTCTAGATAATGTGTATTTTTTTTCCAACTCTTCGATAACATATACATAGCTTTCCTCTTCAATTCTTTCTAGTCGGGAGCATCGATCTCAAAGGGCCTCCATAAGGAATTCCATGTGTCACGATGTGAAAAAATAAAAGTTAATGATAGCGTAAAAGGAAAGGGTTTTTGTTTTAATAATATGAATTCAATACCGATACCTTGCACTCTAACCATATATAGGATATCTTTATATTCTTTAGGCACCTCGTGCTAACTATCATACTTTATGTCTACCCTTATCCTGAGCAAACTATCGTACTTTATGTCTACCCTTCTCCTACCAATCTTCCCCACCCAACTAGACCACTTTGCATGTTCTTCCGACAAACATTTACCCAACTTGTTAAAAACCAACAAAGTCAACTCCTGCATAGTTATTCTCTGTTCTAATGTCCTTCATTGAGTTTTAGCTATTTCTACGTCTTACAACTCCTCTGTTTCCTCACCCTCATTAGCCCTTGTCTCGGCATTTCCATCAAGGGAATGTGTGAGCTCATCTCAAGTTCTTTTACGGGACATACGGTCTCGAACATATATCATAATCAAAAGGAACATAAAGTAAAATTTCGAAATTGTTATAAATAATGGTCTATTCAAAAACCCTATCACTTCAATAATTAATCAATTTATACATTGAAAATGGAAAATCATTATCCTTCAAATTTGATTTCATCATTATTTAAAATGTGAAAATCAAGTGATTCATTCAACAAAACCAATCAATGTAAAAGTAGCAAAGATTTTCAACCACATATTTAGTCTAAAAGGAGCGATGTTTACCTTCTCATAATAGGAAATGTATTTCCACTTGATATAACCCCCCCCCTCTCCCTCAATCCACACTCTATGAACAAAAAACCCTAGCCCCAAAATCTCCCACTAGTTAGCCAATTTACAGAAATAGGAATTATAGAGGGGATGAACTAGGGTTTAATACAATTACAATTTCTTAAATAAAAAATGGTAAAATATCTGGTGAGGAATTCAAGAAGGGGAGGGATAAAAGGGTTTTTCACATGAAAAAAGGGAATGTGGGCGTTAAAGTGGGCATTATATGTTTTTTGAAACGCATTTAATGCCCACAAATTATATTGGCCCATCAGTTATGTTACGATCTCGAAACTGAGCTAGGGAAAGCTTCCGAATCCAGAAGCTGTCCTTGCCTTGAAAACATACACCCGACTAAATTATGAGGTTGTTACTAATGCTTGCCATATAAAAAAATATCCCAAATTTATTTCCATCAGAAAAACCCCAATTTAAAAACCCTAACCCTCGAACCAAACCCACTTATTTCATTCATAATTAGCATTTGATCAAAGATGGATAGAATTTGCGGTGGTAAGTCGACGGGAGCCACCACATGTAGGAGTTATCAACCTTTTATTGCGCAAGGCTTTTCTCCTAAGTTCCTCAATGAAAAGGTCGAAGAAAGGTATGTTGATTTCCATCGTCGCAAATGTTACAATCCTAAGGTCATTCTTAGTTCCGATATTGGACAATTGAATTTAGGGTATTTTTTTAATTACTTAAAAAACTCTCAATGAGAAAAATATTGAAATTAGATGAGCATGTCCATTATGATGAAGTGATTAAATTTTATGCTAACCTAGGAAAGAGTAAAAATAATCATGACCTCACTAAGGTGAACGATGTTTTGATACTCGTTAATTTTTTTACCATTAATGGCGTCCTAGGTTGCAACTGTACAAACCCCTCTACTTGTGTACCTGGGGATGTCCATGGTCAGTTAGAAATTTCCACCAACAAATTTGACCCGTTGTTACGGAGTACACCCCTCTTTTCCCAGTTGTCATAGGTTGAAAATATTTTTATAGGGAAGGTACTATCCCCGGAAAGGCTAAGAAATATGATGTGGGGGGTTCTAACAGTAGACCAATGGTTGGTATATGAGTGAATTTGTATGAATGCAGTTCCCTCCGGAGGGCATGCTTGTGAGCAAACAAAAGGTAATTCGATGTAGTTCTATTACATAATGGAAGGGATTAAAATAATCCCGAGCTACGCAATTTTTAAATACATGCTGAAGGCGGTGACAGGGAAAAAGAAAGATCTTCACTATGGCGGATTGATCATGGTCATGGTCAAGAAATTGGGGTGCGACGGTAGATAAACCATTGCATGTAGGATACTATGATAGGGGGTGGTCGGAGCACAAACATTTAAGATTGGGGTTGGATAGAAAGTATAACTATTGCATTGTACAAGGAGTTGCTTCTAAAGCCGCAAATAAAGTGAAGGATGATACAAGGCGAGAGGGCAAGGCATCTTCGTCCCGTGAGTTAATTTAATACACATTATTCAGTTTGTATTTATATAGTTATATCAATTGACATACGTGTACATGTGTTTCTTGTAGGTAGTCGTGGTTCATTTAAGACTATGATTATTAGTTCATGGAATGTCTTTGTTCGGATATTAGTGCCTTGAACATGGAGGTAGAAGATGTGGAAACTAAGCCCGCCAAGTTCATTGCATCACCGAACCTCTGCATTGACCCGGGATATGAAGCGAACAAGCCATATTTCAAGCCCATGTTTTCTCCTACAGCGATGAGGATGAAGAAGAAGATGAAGAAAGTGAGAATGAAGCTACAGAGGAGGAGGGTGGAGACAATGATGATGGAACTGACCCCGAAATAGAAGAAATGTTGGCCAATGATATGAATGAGGAATATTAGATGAAGCTGTGATGTAAAAAAAATTAAATGGATTCGTTGGTTTTTGCTTGAACAATAGTAGACTTAGTTAGTTTTTTTAAAACCTTTTAAGCATTTCTGATGGTTATATTTGGATATTTAAGAAGTGTTATTGATCATTCTATGTTTTTGCTTTACATCATTTTGTAAAAAAATAAACTTCAAATGTACATCAAAGAATATGCACTATGCAAGATTGACCATAGAACAAGAGGCACTTCCAAGTCCAGAATAATTTCGGCCTAGCATATATGTAGCCTAGACAAGGTTCTTCAATCGTAACATTTCTTAGAGACGAATAATTGTCCTACGAGCTCAGAACTTGAGTTCCGAGCTAAGTTGTTTTTTCTCTTCCTCGTCGGGTCCAAAATGCCTCTATTTTTCTTTCAAGAAATAAATTCTTTCCAAACATGGAAAACTATTTTTGTGTCTTTTTTATAATCTGAAGCAGTTACATGTCCTGAACTCAAAATTGGGACATCAGTATAAAGGTTCGATCTTGTTACGAGCTCGGAACTAATTTAGGTTTATAAAAAAAATGCAATGGAAACCCTATAATTTCTTTCTTCCAAAGAAGTAATGAAAACTTACACCCCTAATTTTAAATTCAACAACCGCGGGAACATAAAAAACCACGGCATCATCCAGTCGTGCAGGCTCAAGCAAGAAAGGTGGGTAAAATTTATCACAGAGCTCTCGATTGAACAACTCAAGGTACGAAACTGCGAGGTTTGCTTCGCTTCCTGCGGAAAATATATACTGATTTAAGAGAGTGTGGTAAATTGATTGGAACGTTTATCATAGTATTAGATTAGCCAATCTCTTACTAAAATTTGATGGTCAACACGTGCTTAAGCTGTTGACTTTGAATAAACCACTTTCGGGTTTTCCATCTTAGCCACTTATATATATTTTTTCAAAAGTTTCAAATTTTTTGTAGCACAAAATTCCCCCAAAATGCGCTTGATACTACCTGAAGATAAGAAAAAAATAAATTACACCATCAATATTCTCCCAAAACATCCCAAAACAAAACTACAAATGGTGCCCTCAAATCCAAAAACATAGTTTTCGAAACTCATGAGAGAAAAACCAAGAAAACCAGAGAAATAGTCATTAAACATAATCAATAAAAGTAGGAAAATAAGAGAGATGCCACCATAAAAAATTTCCAACTCCTCCCCCACACTTATTTCATGCAGTTTCCTCAATGCATGCGACCAAGGTGAAAAGAGAGGTTGGAAAACACTGAAGAGTCAATGATACCATTGACAATATCTGGCTCCATGCCCCTGCACGTACGGATCCTGATACTAGTCTGCATCTCCAATGCATGTCGTCCTCAACGGGTCAGTAATCTTCCTCATCCCAGGGTGCAGGGAGTACATATATGTCCTGAGATAGTGGACCTGGTGGTCTACTTTGTCAAACCTCTCTGCAGTCTCCCACTGGTTTTGGTCTAGCTGAGCTCTTAGTATGTGCACATCCTTCCTAACTCTGAAGGTAGCATCTCCCCAATAATGCATTCACCCCGCTCATGTCTCTGTGATTGGGTCCACATATGATGGGATTAAGTTCACTGGTAACCTTGTGAATTGTGCTCTCCGAAGGGGCTGAACTGTGGATACTGCCAAACTGGGCCTGATACTGGGAAGGAATAGAAACGATGTAGCGATGAGGCTCGGGATCAAAAGGAGGCTGATAGTTGTTATGCTTGCTCAACTTAGCAAAATAGTCATTGTGCGGGGAGAAAGTGAGCCTGTGAGAACTCAATCCATACTATATATGGCTCGGTAAAATGTGGAGGCACAAACTGGGTGGTGATGGCTGGAGAGACTGGTAGTTAGTGGGGAAGGCCTGTGCAGAGTGATCGGAAATCTAATCCTCCTTCATTAATGCCTGGTCGTCATGCTCGCCTTGCTCCTCATCCTCACCTCGCTCATCCTCATCTTCATAATGTACTCCCAGCACTATATTCGATCCTGCATCAGGCAACATGATAGGATCCTGCAAAAGAAAACCCTTAGTTAAATTGGTTCTCTCTCTCTAAGGTAACCTTATGAAGGTCTCTCATTTGTATCGCAAGTAGACAGTCTCATGCTGAATACGAATCAGCAGCGCCTCTATAATGGCTAAAGGAGTAAGGAAGTACAGGGATGTTGGGTTCTCCCACATGTCACGGTTAACCGGAAGGCATAATGAGAAACCAAGAGTAATACCATGCCCCTGATGCTATCTTTCCTATCTGCGTTTTGGGGAGGGTGATGCAATTGCAGACTAAATCATCCACCAAATCAGGGTAGGCCCGCCTTGTGAAAATAGACCACAGGATCCTATAATCCCTCTCAGTAGTAGTGGTGGCCTCCACATGGTAAGTGATCACTATGATTAACAGTCTCGCCACGTATCACAATGCTAGATAAACAATATCACTATTCTTTCTCTCCTTCCTCCTTAGCCGTAAGGTGATTGAGGGATAGAAATTGTGCACATTCAATCCTACGGGTCCCTCATTGTAGCCAGTAACATCAGTGTAGTGCTTCCACCCGAATGTTTGAGCCATCTCTACATGAGACATGGATCTTGCCACATCCCCAGGTGGAATATGACAATCTTCCCTATGAACCCGTTGCAATCTCGCTGATAGTCTTAAGAAACTACAAAGTGTACTTATTGTAGTTGGGGGTTGACATAGTAATAAAATCCTTGAGTCCTATCCTCCTTAAAAGTATCGTGACTGGTTTGTGGAGTTTGAGGTCTTTGAGAGTCCTCACATCTACAAACTTAGTCTCCAAAATGGGGCGTCCAACAAGACATTCCCACCATGCCCGATGCTCAGGGAGGACTGTAGTCAGCCCCATATAAGGTACACTCGGATCACCCCTCACTCTCCTAGGTGGCATAATGAATAATATAACACAACAACAGTACCCCAAGCAAAAATATACAAAAATATATAACAAACTACCCCAAACTCAAAACTTCCCCTAAAGTTCCCCAAAATCACAACAAAGCCCCTGATTTCAAAAGGTCCTAAACATACAAATTCCAAAACTCCAAAAATTTAAACAACACCAAGTCTCCTAATAAACAAGGGTTCAGACACTACCTTGGGAGGGGGGAGGAAGACTGGAGATAATTTTTTCTGAATTCGTGCTTGCGGAGGACTTCTCTTAGACTGAATGGCAGCAAGTCTTGTCACCCAGAACAAATCAAAACTCATGTTACTTGGAAGAAACTTGAGTTTCGGCCAAACTTAAAATCTGTAATTCTGGGCTGATACTCAATGTTTTTTTGAAGCAATAATCATTAGGTTTTGTTATTCTGAGAAAAATGAATATTTTGACTTAAATTTGAGGTAAATCGAATAAGAATTGAGGAAGTTATGGCTAAATTTTGGATTTGTGAAGATGGAGTGAGTTCGGGTATATCAGCAAGAACAAGAGAGAGAATATGAAGATGATTAGACTTGACACAAGGCATTTGTAGGTAGGGGTAGGAAACTTTAGTGGCTGATTTAGGTGGTATAAGTTTTTTGAGGTATGCTCATGCTGGGGGGTGGTTGGCACAAGGATGCCTCGTCTTTTAAGAGGCAAGAACCAACTTGTTTCATGCCTTAGGAGGCCAACACGAGGCTGCCTTGTGTTTTAGGTGCTTGACACGAGGCTGTCCCTTCTTTCTCCTTCTAAAATTTGTTGCAAATACATATGCAATCAAAATCATGAAAACCGAGAGTAGCACTGTTCCACCTAAATTACAATGACTAATAATCCCTAAATAAACAACCAAAATCAAACTCTTTCCCAAAGATTCACATGAAATTTTTCAAAAGTTAATAAAACAAAATAAAAGCATCGTTTCTTTAGTGTCGTCCCCACGACTTATTATTTCATACATTGTTGAAAAACTAATACAAATGGTTTGATGGGTCACTGGAATCACCTTCCTTAACACCGTCAGTTACCATCTCTTTAGGATGGGTCTCCCCATTACCTCCGGTTTGCCTTTCGGCTCAGGAGAGACGTGCCAAAACATCCATCTTTTACAACTGTAGACACATTTTTGTTGAGTTTAGGAGTAGAAAGGGGTTTTGGAGTTGTTAATTCCTTAACCCGCTTCCTTCTCTGGTGCACGTTAGTGTTAGAAATTGGAAGTAAATCCTCTTCATTCACACTAGAAGAAGTGTGCTCATCATCAATTGCATCATCACAAGGTTCATTCAAGTAAGATGAACATGTAAGATCTTTACATTGGGCAATACCTAATATTTATAAAGAATCTCATTTAGGCAATCATTCTCATCAATCATGCAAATGTTTTTACATTGAACAAGTTCATCACACAAATTTATGCCTTTGCACATAAGAGAGGCAATACGTGGATCATGCATATATTTATAAATATCAAATCCCACCTTTTCAATGTCATCCTCTAGGGTTAGTGTTCCCAAATGAAAATTTATCTTAGTCCTTGAAGTTTTTAGAAAAGCCATCCCTAATAAAATTGAGGGTGCATCACCATCGTGCACTACGTCAATGATACATAAGTCCACCGAAAATACTAAATTTCCTACTATAACCATTACATCCTTAACTAAACCTCGAGGGATATCTTGGGAGTGATCGGCTATTGGATAATTACCCTAGTTTCATTAAGCTCACTTATTTCTAGGCTTTCATAAAGGCTAGAAAGGATCACATTGATAAATGCTACTAAGTCAATCACAACATTGTTCACCAATGTTCCACCTAAGGAGATAGGAATTGAAAACATACTGGGATCATCACATTTCTTAGGCAAGTTCCAAAGATTAAGAGTAGCCACTCCCCCTGATTTCAATTTTTCTACCTTCATAATTGGTTTATTCCACTTCTCAGTACATGCAACTTTCAATAATTTAGCATAGAAAAAATCAGAACGCTAACCTCAACCATCTCAAAGATTTTGCGAATGTGTGCATCATTAGTTGTCACCTTCGGTCTTCCCCAAAGTGCACTAGGGAAAGGTGGTCGAGGATTCATCCTCACCTTGGGTGTAGGAAGCTCTTTGAAGGAGTCCTCATGTACAACCATCTCACACTCCTCCAAGTAGGTTTTGTTTCATTCCACAACCAAGTAGTCCTCTTTCATGATTTCTTTCTCGGCCTCACTCACTTCCTTCCCGCTACTTAGCTTCAATGCACTTACATTAATCGGATTATCCCTTTTGGGTAAGGACGCTTTCCAAAATCTTTGGCCTAAAGTCGTCTCACCGAGATGGTGAATTTCCCAACTAGGATTTCAGGGTTTTTTATGCTTGAAAAAACCCTAGTCCCTAGATCTTCAATCTCATGCCTTTTTTGCTCCGTGAATATATCTTGTTTCTTAGCCAATTAGGAAATAGCCTGCATGATTTCTTCACAATCCAACTTATAGAGAGAGGCATTGTTGTTGGAAGACCCTTCTCCCCTTGGATAAGGTTGATGTTGGTGTTATCTGCCTCGATTGTACCCTTGACCTTGATTCTCCTCGCGCCAACGAAAGTTTGCGTGATCGCAATATTAAGGGTTGAAAGTGTTCACGTAGGGGTCATTCCTTTCACCTCATTGGTGCCCACAGACCCTTGTTGTTGTTGTCCCCTACAAAATTGTTGCCTTTTCCCACCTTTTAAGTTCAATGCCTTCACCTCTTCCAAGTCTTCCGCCATTTATGGACAAGTGTCAGTGTGTTGATCGAGACTACATATGCCACAAACCGTGACTTGGTGAACTCTCACCTTTATGAATTCCTTAATCATAGAAGCAAGCGAATGAACTTGGTCTTCTAGCTTGGGAGAATGAGCCAGCTCATCCATGGTCTACACTCGAGATCTAGTACCAAACTGCCTTGTTCTGTTGTCCATTTTTTGGAGAGTTCCATCGCATTCTTTGGATTCTTGTTAGCAATCGAATCATTATAATAAATATTACACCATGTCGCTCTCCTTGAACGAATGATATTAACAACTCGCCAATAGCCTTTTAAATCTCTTGCAATACTAGTAAAATGATTCATTTACGAACTGGGATATATTTGATAGCTGTTTCTTGAGACCCGCAAACTTGGAATCTTGAAAGTAATTTTTGAGGAACCTCTGATTCATATCCATCCAAGAAGTGATACAATAGGGCGGAAGATAGTATAGCCAATCCTTGGCCGCATCCCACAACGAGGGAGGAAATGACCTCAAGTTGTAGCATTCTTTCGAAACTCCTGGTGGCTTCATATTGGTGCAAAATAGGTGAAACTCTAACAAGTGTTTGTTCGGATCTTTACCGCCATTCCATGGAAAATTAGAAAACATGAGACCTTGCTGCTCTTGAGCTCACTAGTCACGGTGGGTGACAAGGGTGGGGAGACAATGCATAGGTGTTGATTCTCCAAGTTAGGAGCCAACAAATCCCTATGTGTGCGATTGTCTTCTTCTGTTTCTAGAGTTTCTTCAACTACCAAAGTCAGCTCTTATGGAACCCCCACTTTAGCTCTCCTTCAGCTTATTCTCCGACTACCTCCGTACTATATTAGATAGTGTAAAGTTTTGAAGTTTGTGGCATGGGTATGTACCATAAACTAGGAGAAAAACAACACCCAACTATTAGAAACACTAGCACAAGGATTTGAATTATACGGATCACTATCACAAAGGCTCAACACTAAAAACCAATAAAAAACCAAAAACTACACTAACTACACTAGCTATGCGAGTTAACGATTAAACCATTAAACTGGAATCCCCGGAAATGGTGCCAACATTTGACCCGCCCCCTCCCGATGTCGTTAAACTCGAGATGATGATGTTTAAGGATCAAAGAAATATATTTAATATTGTTGCTATGTTCCTACTACTATACTACCTATGGGGTAGATAGTGGAAAGACCGAGATCA
>JAULKK010066039.1:0-18391 GCA_032355705.1 Rubia peregrina
ATCCGGTCTTCTAGCAATATCTATACCCAAGAAATACTTAAGTGTGCCAAGATCCTTCATATGAAAATAAGAAATTAGGAATTTCTTGAATTCAGAGATGAGCGGCGAAGAACTACTAGCAATGACCAAATTATCCACATAAACAAGAACATGCAATGAAAGCGAGCCATGAGTGAAAGAAAAAAGAGAGTAATCTGCCTTACTCTGAACAAAACCAAAAACATGTAAAACCTGCGAAAATTTTGTGAACCAATTACCAGGCGCTTGTCGAAGACCATAAAGAAATTTCCAAAGGTGACACACCTGGCCAAGAGGCGCAGGGTATCCTGGTGGAGGTCACATGAAGACATCTTCATACATATTACCATGCATAAAAGCATTATTCACATCCATCTGATGCAGTTCCCAACCACGAATAACTACAACTGATAAATATAGACGTACCGAACTCATCTTCGCAACGGGAGAAAATGTCCAAATGAAGTTAATCCCTTCCTTTTGGAAATTTCTAAAAACCACCAAGCGAGCTTCATGATGCTCAATGGTACCATCAGATTTGAACTTGGTACGATACACCCATTTGCATCCAATAGCAGTCTTATTCAGAGGTAATGAAGATAAAGTGAATGTCTGATTATGCCCGAGTGCATTGATATCATCAGCCATTGCATGACGCCAATGAGAATGCTTCGAAGCCTCATAATAAGTAGTCGGATGTGCACTAGAAATTACTGCACCAAAACATCTAGAATGCGTACTAGAAAATGTATCACAATTTACAAAATCAAATAAATGATATAGAACACCTGAGAAATGTGACGTGGAAGGTGTAGTCGTAGCAGTGGGGGTTATTAATATCAGCAACAGAGCATACATAATCAGACAAACAATTAGGAGGGCGACGATCACAAGAACTCTGGCGGACAAGAGGTAGATCAGCTGTAGGCGGCGGTGCTGGGGAGTCGTCCGATGTGGCAGGCTGCGGCGGAGAAGGTACATGGAGCGCAATGTCGGCGGTGACCTGCAACTCGTGTGGTGGATGAGGTATCGACGCTGGAGCTGAAGTCGGCATGACTGGCAGGGTTTTAATGATCGGCGGCTCTTAAATCAGGTGGGCGGCCGGCTGCCGAGAATTTTTTGGCCGCCGGGAAAAATCTGGCGGGAAGATTCCGCTGACTGGTAGGGTGACTGTCTGGCAGGCAGCTACGATGAAGTTAGTTTTAGTAGTGGCAATGAGGAGGGCACCAGCGGCGGAAGTATGGGCAGTGGTGGTGATGATCCCGACGACGATGATGTTTCCTGGAGAGCAGAGTATAGAAACTGATCTTCATAAAATTCTACATCTCGACTATTAAGGAAAGTGTGGGACTCCAAATAAAAAAAGTTGATAACCTTTCTTCCTGGCAGGATAACCAAGAAATATATAACGACGACTTCTTGGAGCAAACTTGTCAAGGAATATAGGAATATGGGAAGCAAAGCACAAAAATCCAAAGACTCGCAAATCCTTGTAATTTGAAAAGCAAGCATAGAGTAACTCAAAAGGTGTGCGACCATTGAGATGTTTCATCTGTGTCTGATTGATCAGACATGAAGCTGTAAGAACACACTCTCCCCAAAATTCAATCGGTAGATTGGCTTGAAAACACAAAACACGAGCTACATTCAACAAATGGTGATGCTTGAGTTCCACACGACCATTCTGATGTGGTGTATCAACAATAGAAGTCTAAAAAATAATCCCAGACTCAGTAAAGTAAGATGTAAAAGGTAGAAATTATGTACCATTATTAGCTCGAGCACGCCTAACAGTGCAGCCAAACTGATTGTTGACTAAAGCACAAAATTCAATAATTCCAGAAGTAACTTCGGACTTAGCAACTAATAAGTAAACCCAAAAAGATTGGGAATAATCATCAATTATAGTTTAAAAAAATAAAATGCACCACTAAAAGATGGTGTTTTATAAGGACACCAAACATCACAGTGTATTAATTCAAACAAAGAACTAGCATTCGAAGAATTCAAAGGAAAACTATGTCTAGCCTGCTTTGCTTGATGACAAACCGAGCAAGGTATAATAACATTATTTGTGCTAAAATCAAGAGTAGAAACAGAACACAACACTGTAGAAGAAGGATGATACCACAAATCAGAAGACGAAACTGAAGCAACTGTCGGATTAGACTGCAAGATATGAGGACGATCATTCGTATCCAACAGACGAACCCAATAAACCCCCCCTCCTTGCTGTTCACCCACTCCAATCACATTCCTCGTACTAATTTTCTGTAAAATGCAATAATTTTTAGTAAACAACGCTAGATATTTTAAGGAAAATAACAATCTAGATAGTGATAATAGATGGCCTCGCAGAGAAGGTATGTAGAGCACATGAGTAACAGTAACAACTCCAAATTGAATAGAACCATATTGGGATACAGATAACACAGAACCATCAAGCAAGACAACATTCATGGTATTAACAGCAGTATTAACATTAATCAAAGAACCTCTGTCACACGTCATGTGATACAAGGCTCCCGAGTCAAGGATCCATTGTAAAGTGTACTTACTTAACCCATGGTGAGAAACAACATTAAAAATTATTAAATATATGTAAGGTCGCACTCCCTTGTTTATCGGATAGAGCATGAACATAATCAGCACGAGTAGGGGCAAGATGGTCGGTGGCATCGACAAAAGGAGGTGGCGGCGCCAGTCTGCCGATGGTGGCGGCGCCAGTCAGAAATGATGGAACCATTTTCTTGGATTTCTGGTTTAACTTTGAACCAATCTGGTACTCCTATGAGCTTGAAACGAGTATTTTTTTGTGAATCTTGTGATGACAGTTAGATCGGGTAAGATTCTTGTGTTCAACTGAGGTGTGAATAGCTGTCGAAGAACCCGATAGTGGAAGGCGTCGTGCACCATACACCATAAAGACAAATGAAGACTCGCGAGATCGAATGACGGCTTTGTGATTCTCCTCCTAAGCAACAAGATCATATACGCACATGGCAAGTGGCAAAGGATTGGTGGTCGTCATGTTGGACCGTAGGGTGTGATAGCCTTCGTTAAGTCCGAGGAGAAATTGATAGATCATGTCGTTCTCACGTTCCTGAAAGGCATTGGCAGCATGGTTACATGTGCAAAGAGGTTTGCAAGCTTCACAGGTGCCAAGGAAAGGAGGCCGGAGTGAGTTGTAAGCACTGAACAACTTATTCAGTTTGCCAAATTAAATGAAACTAGTCAGACCATTCTGCCGACAGTTCTGTATATCTTTATGCATCTTTATAAAAATTGAACCATCCCCAAGAGAAAATCAGGCCTTAAGATCATCCCAAAATTCATTAACATTGGAATAATAACTGGTAGATGAACTCAATGGTTGATCTAGAGTTTGCGAGATCCAGTATAGAAGAGTAGTATTAACTCCCAGCCAATCAACTGCATCAGGATGATTATCCGAGGGTTTGGTGATGATTCCATCTATTAAACCAATCTTCTTCTTGGAAAGCATAGCACCGGAAATTGTAGCAGGCCATTCAAGATAATTTTATTCACATTTCAAAATTACGGGACAGATTGACAAACTGGGACTGTCATTGGTACTAAGGTAGTAAGGATCATTTAGAGATCGAGCGGTAGGGATAGATTCCCCAAAGCCATATTCTAACTACAACTGTTTGAGTAAAGCTGCAATCACATCGGTGGCATTAAGTTTCTGTAACTTATTAGTCTCAGCTTCAACAATGATGCGGGCTTGCTCAGCAGCATCGGAACTGGAACCAGGAGTAGTCATCGGTGCAGATCAATGTTTCGGAAGAACATCAGTACGATGGATCGACACAGCGGCGTATGGAGCATGCGTGGTTAATTCGGTCACAGACGGACAGTATACGTTCACGATAGCTGAAGGAGATGCTGCGGCGACAGTCGGCTGTGAAATCGGCAGATAAAAATCAAGAAATGCGTTGGAACGTTCGGACGATGGCGGTCAACTCCAATGAAAATTGGCAGTGGAAAATTTCTTTAAGTTTTCAGGATTTTAGGCTCTAATACCATGTAAAAAAGGGTAATGATCTGTGATTTTATTAATTCTCTTGGGTACATTATATAGAGATACATAAAAGTAAAAGGAATCTAAATCTAAATCTAATTACAATTACAAGTAGGGATATTGTGTCAAAATTTAAGTACATTAAAAATGATATAGAAATTAGCAAGCACATTAAAGTTGCCAAACTAGCCTAATCAAAGCGAAATCAAATCCAAACTAGTATAGTGATATATGCATTAACTATATCACAAGGACAATGATAACTATACTAGCAAAATTATTCTAACCATTCCAAAACAAGAACAATCCAAATATTATTTCATCCAAGAACAATCCAAATATTATTCCATCCAAGAACAAGAATTCCACGATTCGCCAATTCAATAAAACTAAGGTAATATGCATAGTCATAGCAAATATCCAAATATCATCCTTCAAAATCACAACCCAAAATAAACACCAAAAGAACAAAACCTATTCAGGGCCAAAATATACAATAATTTCGTAATCCAATACTAAGGCCAATGAATATCACAAAATAATCAGTTCCTGAACCTATGCAACATCCCCCATCCATATCAAAAAATAATCCTATCACAAAACTATTCACAAAACCAACATGTGAGGGAAAAATTCATGGGATCAAGAACATATTCACAAAATAATCACAAAACCAACATTCCACATCATCAATATAGTCCATCAAATGAACGCATTCACAAAAATCAAGTTACAAAAATTCCCACAAATTAGCACATCCATACAATTCATGAATTCAAAAAATATTAAAATTCAAGAGAAAATAGTTAAAGAAATATACCAAATCGAAGCCTAGGATGATGAATTAAACAAGCCCACAAAAAATGCCCCATCTTAAGCAACCGAAAATTCGAAATCCCCAATTTCTAGGTTTTGAATTTGAATGAATTGTTGGCATAATCGGTACAATTGATGCGAATTTGTGGAGGGTAAGTGATGGGGAATGTTTTCGGCCGGTTTTAATGGGTGAATCCGGCCAGTTTTTGGTGGAGAAAATGGTGGTTGGGCGGTATTGGCGACGGAGGAGAAGAGGTTGTGGAGTGGAAGTGACGAATTATGCCCATTTTTTCCATATACACCCAGTGTCATGCTCGCAATGGAGGTGTCACAATTCATGACAATGGAGTCAATGCGCTCCAAGAAGTCAAACCGACGTTGCGCTCATGACGTGCCTGTCGCGAGTCACGAAAAATCCAACATGGGACTTGTAAAATTTCAAAAATATTTATGATTTCTATCGCGATCGCGAAATGATCATTGCGACTCGTGACTGGCTATCGTGACAATTCTGTCGTGACTCGCAAAAATATGTTACTGGAAGTTGCAATTTGGCCAGAAACTTCTAATTTTCATCGCGATCGCGACAACACCAACGTGACTCGCAATAGCTCCGTCGCAACTCACAAAAAAATAGACCTGGGAGTTTTCATTTTCTCAAAACTTCTAATTATGATCGCTCTCGCGACATGGTTGTTGCGACTTGCGACACCTCCTTCGCGACTCGCAAAACATTGTATCTGTAAGTTCACATTTTTAGAAAATTGTCCTGATCTTCATCGCGAGCATAATAGGCTTGTCGCGAACCAATGATTCTGGGAATTGTCAAAGTTCCCTATTCGCGCGACTCACGATGTGGCTATCGCGACTCGCGATAGACAGGGTCTCCCACACTTATAAAATAAATTATGAAGTTACCAACTTCTAAACCTTTCCTCCCTTATCATTTCCTTCACACATTCTTCCATATGGTGAAATTCACTTCAATTGGCTACAAAATCATGAAAAAACACACCCGTGAAATTAACACGGAAAAATAATGAAATTAATGACAGAAACTTAAATTGAAACAATATCAACGGAAAGTGTAGAGTGACAATCCGGATGATCAAAACCAAGTTTATTTAATGTCTTCGGCATGAATTACCTCTTCTCTTAGGGTTTACTCACAAACCAAATCAAGAAGATTAACATCTTCTCCTTTTTCCAGCATAAAATTTTCATGGTAAATTTTCAAACATTGTCTATTCATCTTGAAGAAGTTGGACTTATCTTGATCTAAGATCTCAACTGCAGCATGCAAAAAAAATTACCACTTCAAAAGGACCTATCCACAAGGAGCTCAATTTACCAGGGAACGGGAAAAGGCGGGATTAAAATAGGAGGATCTTTTAACCTACGTCAAACTCCTTCCTATTGATCATCTTGTCAAGCAAAATTTTGTTTCCTTGTAAATCTCAATGTTTTCATAGGAATCTCTTCTTATCTCCTCCAGTTCTTGCAATTGCAGTTTCCTATGCAAACCGGCTTCATCCAAGTCAAGGTTGAACTTCTTGACCGCCCAACAGGCTTTATGCTCTATTTCCTACGGCAAATGGCATGACTTTACAAATATCAACATGTATGGTGAAATGCCGATTGGTGTCCTGTATTCCATCCTATATGCCCACAAGACATCATTCAACTGAGAACTCCAATCCTTCCGGTTTGGATTTACCATTTTTTGAAAAATTGACTTGATTTCCTGATTGGAAACTATGGCCTGGCCATTGGTTTGTGGGTGATAGGCAGTGGATGTCTTGTGTGTAAGACCATACTTCTTTAAAAGTGCCTCAATTGTCCGATTGCAAAAATTGGTGCCACAGTCACTAATCAAGGCTCGGGGACCCCAAACCTAGAGAAGTTATTATCTTTCAAGAAATCTGCAACAACTTTAGAATCATCAGTCCTAGTGGGATTTACTTCAACCCACTTTGACACATAATGAATGGCAAGAAGAATATATGTAAAGCCAAAAGAGTTAGGGAAAGGTATCATAAATTCAATATCCCAAACATCAAAGATTTCACAATAAAATATAGGTTTTTGAGGCATCCCATTCCTAGAGGAAATATTTCCTACTCTCTGACACTCATCGCAAGCATTGCAAAAAAGTGTATGCATATTTATTCAACGTAGGCCAATAAAAACAATTTTCTAGGACTTTTCTAGCGGTTCGCTTTGCTCCAAAATAACTACCATACGCATAAGAATAACAAAAGGAAAGAGTTGAATGAACTTCATTATTGGGGATACATTTCCTAACAACCTGATCAACACAATGTTTCCACAAAAAGGATAATCCCACACATAATACTTAGCATCACTCTTTAGCCTATCTTTTTTAGCCTTCTTGAAATGGAGAGGAAATTTACCGGAGACAAGAAAATTCACAATGTAGGCATACCACAATTCGAGGTTCCCGATAGTGAACAGTTTTTCATCGGGAAACTCCTCACGTATATGTTCCATCATTGGTGACATTATCTCAGCCTTTTGGTATGGAACCAACCGGCTCAAATGATAGGCTACGAGGTTCTTCGTACCCTTCTTGTCTCGGACCTCTAAGTCAAACTCGCTCAATAGCAAAATCCATCTAATCAATCTTGGCTTGGCCTCTTTCTTTGTCATCAAGTGACGATGCGCTGCATAGTCAGTGTACACAATAACTTTGTGGCAACAGTTTAAGCTCAATCACCGGGGCTTTCACCATTGATAGCACTTGGATTCCTCTAAGGGTTGAGGAGGAGGGTTCGAACTCATCTTTTGAAACTCATTCAAGTCCTGAAAGCTTTCCTTTAGGTTAGTGCTCATAGAATACACATTGTATGCATATTGACTATCACATTCTAAAGCAACTAACAAGGAATCATCACCACTTAATTCAAAGACATCTTCCACAACAATATTCTTCATTAGGATACTTCATAGAGTCATTTATGTTAAACTCTATTTTACTTCCATCAAATTCCATGGTGAGGGTACCATTATGTACATCAATCAATGCCGTCGAAGTTTTCAAAAATAGCCTCCCCAATAAAATCGGAGCGGCATGTTTATCATGCTCATATCAAGGACATAGAAATCCGCAGGGAATATTAAGGAATCCACCCTTAACTAACACATCCTCAAAAATACCTTTAGGGTATGCAATAGAATGATCAATTAATTTAATAACCGCCCCGGTTTTATGCAAAGTGCCCAAATTTAGGCTTTCATACAAAGATTAAGGAACAACATTTATGGATACACCAAGATCAATCATGTCTTTTTCAAAGTGTGAGTTTCCTATCATGCAAGGGATAGTGAACATGACGGGATCACTACATTTAGGGGGTAACTCTCTTTGACACAAAGAGGAGACATGCTTATTTTCCCATTTCTATAGCTTATTTTTTGCTCTTTGCTTTCTATTATCAACACATAATTCCTTAAGAGATTTAGCATAACTAGAAATTTGTTCAATAGCATTCAAAAGAGGAATATTTACCTCACATCTACGAAAGATTTCGCAGATGTCCTTGTTGTTTTCCTTCCTCCGTTTGTCTTTCAAAGCGTCCGGAAATGGAGGTTCCGGTACATATGGAGGAATTTCAACCATTTTTTCCTTCTTTTGAGGAGGGGATGAAGGCTTGGGAATGGATGTTGATTGGTCAATGGTGATCTCCACTTCCTTATCCTTTCCCTTCCTCACTTTGTCATTGGCCACTTTCTCGACTACTTCATCCACTTCCTTCTCGAGGGTTAAGCTCCGGTTGAGAAGGAAGTTTTCCCAAATCCCTTGCCTCAATTCGATTCAAGATTTGAGCCATTTAGCTCACTTGAGTCTCTAATTTTTTGATGCTAGAGTCGGTCTTCTCTTGGTGTTTCTTGGTCTTGTCCGCACTTATGGTCAATTTCCCAATGACTTGCATGATCTCCTCCTTTGAAATACCTGAACTTTCACCTTGATTGTAGGGCTTATCACTAAGCCTTTGGTATTGAGGTTGTGGTGGCCGATATTGTTGTTGAGGAGGGCGATAAAGTTGAACATTTTGGCCACCTTGTGCATTCCCATATAGAAGATTTGGGTGGACTTGGTTGGCTGCATTGTAAGGTCAATTTTGGTAGCCTCCACCTCTTTGGTATCCTTGATATCCTTGGTACCCTTGTCCTCCTTGATATCCCATAGAACTCACCTCTTCCACATAATCATCTTGCAAAGTAGGACATGTGTTCGTAGGATGCGGAGAAGAGCAAATATTGCAAGATTTGACATGAGTGTTTGCTCTGGATTGTGTCATTAACATCTTGACCATAGAGGTGAGAGTAGAGACTTGATATTCAAGCTTTCCATGGTTAGAAGAAGCACTTGAATTGTTGGGATTTTTCCTTCTCAAATAAGCTCTCGAGCTAAAATTTCTCAACTCTTTTGCTAGCGCCTCGTAGATCTCCATAGCTTCCCTAAAGGACTTGTTCCCAAGAGAACCATTACAAGCTCCCATCACTAGTTTTTTTTATCTTGATTAAGAATACCATTAGAGAAATAGTAGAACAAATTTCAATCCGAATAGCCATGATACAGACAACTAGCAAGAAGCTTCTTGAACCTCTCCCAAAAGTCATAGAATGACTCCTCGTGCCATTGGATGATGTTGCTTATATCCTTCTTCGGAATGGTGGATTTTGAAGCCGGGAAGTATTTTGAGAGAAACTTCATCTTCAACTCAATCCATAAGGTGATGCTCCCGGGTGGAAGATAATGGAGCCAATCCCCTGCGGCATCTCACAATGAGAACGAGAAGGCCTTCAACATGTAAAGTTCTTCATTCACCCCTTCGGGGAGCATCTCACTACAAACCATATATAAAATCAAGGAGGTGTTTGTTGGGATCTTCCCCTTGCCTACCAAGAAAGGACAGTAGCAAGTGTATCAATCCAGACTTCAATTCGAAGTGCCCATTAGCTCCAAGCATATGATAGGTGATGCACATCAGTTGGTGCTCTAGATTGGGAGCTATGACCTCCCTCAATGGAATTTGTCTCAACTGGATGTTCCTCTCATTGTGAGGCTGTTGAGGTCCTCTTCCCGGAACTTTCTCTTCATGGTCCTCGTCATGATCCATAGAGATTGAGGGTTCCCCAAAATGGTCACTAGGAGGTTTGTTATTCTCACTTTCCAAAGAAAACCTCCTAAACATTTTCAAGCTTAATTTTAACTCGGGGTCATAGTGTAGGGGTTCTTGTGAAGAGGATCGAGTACGAACCATACACCAAGAACTCGAAAAATATTTCTCCAAGCCAAACAAAGATCAAATAAAAATCAAATAAAAGTAAACTAACTTATATTCACAACTAGCACATATTCACACATAGTATGCTCAAATACTTAAACATATACGCCTATTCCTCGGCAACGGCGCCAAAATTTGGGAGGTCGTTGTCGTACCTCTCAAAGTTACTATTTGTAAGCCCTAAATACTTCCTAAATATAATTAAGTAGATAATGGCAAATCGGGGTCGTCCACAAAGAAGAGGGATTTTCCTAAGGGTTTTCACATATAACGGTGAATACTACGATATATATAAAGATATGCATATATATATATATATAAAGCTTGTAAAGAGGGGGGTTTTGGGTTGGGTTTTCTAAGTTATCAATTCAAAGACAAGTTAAACTAGCAAACAAGGTAAATCTACTAATTAAGCAACAACAACTAAGAAGAGTTTAAACACAAATTACGGTACCTTGGGTGCAATTGATATCTATTTCCGAACCTCTTATCTATCATAGAACATATAATCTATTCAATACTTTTAATACTTGTTGTGAAGATAAACCTTCTATCCTTCTTTGATAGTGGTTTACAAGAGTGAATTCGACATCTCTCACTAAACCTCACTAATGACTCCTTTAGTCGATCAATGCCTAAAGGTATCCCATTAGTGGCATTAAGTCCGAAGAATAAACAAGCTTGGTAATACTTATAAACACTACACTGTGTCTAAGCATTGAACCAATTCATGCATTTACACACGATTAGTCAAGAACGTTCAACGTTCATAAACTTCTCCTATTTTCTACCCAAAACAAACATGATAAAGAATTCGACATTATCACATTTATCTAGTATTCATCAAATCATCAACCATATTAGAAGCTCTAATTCATGCCTTTGGATTTCATATCAAAATAAAGAAGAATTAGCTACTTTCTCCAAACCTTAACACATAATCATACAAGCAATTCATATACTCAAACTTACAATACCATTAATGGATTCAAAAACCAAATTCAAGCACAATAAATACACAATAGCAAAGCATTAAATAGCTTACAAATAGATCTCAAGACATGGGCTTGGAAACCTTAATCAATTGCTCCCAAGGTTAAGTTTAGCCACTAGAGCTCATACTAAACAACAATGGCAAATTAAACATGAATTCAAGGTAAAACAAAGATGGAAAAGATGAAAAACTAGGGTTTTAGTGCAGTAGAATCAGGAGAGGAAGAAGATAGAAAAAGGAGAAAACTAAAGAGTATTTATAGTACAAAAATTCCAAAAAGTAGATCTAAGCCGAGGACCGTCTCGAGTACTCTACCCTCACAAATTTGCTTCGTTTTGGTCCAAGTATAGTAGTCTCCTCTTCTCTTCTTCAGGTCTTCAAGGTCTTCATTGTCTTCAAAATGTAGTCTTCATGGTCTTCAAATCTTCAAACAATTACATTATCTCGCAAAAAATATTATTAAAAGTGATAAGAGCGATAAAGTCGCTCTTAACCCTAGTAATAGCATTTCAAGGTAAAATGGAGTATCCAAAGCACAAAAGCATACCGAAATGAGTAAAAAGATCCCAAAATTATTATATAATATGGACATATCAAACCTCCCCACACTTGAACCTTACTCGTCCTCAAGTAAGAAAAGATTCAAGAATACAAAGAAGTTCAAATGTCCCCATCCTAATTCTAATAATCCCCCAAATTAAAACCTCCCAAAACTCTCAATATTATACTTTCCCAAAAGTTTCTATCACACACAACCTTTATTCCTAATTCTACCCAAATATACTACCTATCAATTCCCTATTTCATAGAAGCATTTCCTAATACCGAATTGATATTCCCCAAAATCTAATGGTTTCAAGTGAAACAAAAATGATATCAAATGTTCACATATATGCTTCAATTCATACCAATATATATACCCAAAAACGAAGTATACCAAGAATCAAGAATTTCATACCTTGCTTCATTTTCCCCGCTAACTTACCCAATCCCTAGAAGTGTCATGATGTTAGGCTACCCGATCATCCAATTGTCAACCGCAACTTATAACTCCAACGCCAGCAAATGAGTAGATAATAACCAAATTTTCTTTTTCTCTCTTTCTTTCATTTTACCTATGAACCCTTTCGGATTTTCATCCTAGCCACATATCATGTTTCTTTTGGCTCACATCTCACCCACATTTAGCCTCTCATTTTTACCTAGGCTGCCCTTTCAGGTTTCCCGCCTATCTGGCCCCCCAATGTTGCCTAAATTGCCCTCTCAGGTTTTCAACTTAGCGGGGTTTCTTTTTTTTTCTTCAAAATTTTCAATAAAAAATAGCTAATTATCTTCCTGCATTTCAAAGCTGCTAAAGCATTTGAATGCAACAATTTAGAGTATCCCAACAGAAATAAAACTATTTATCCCAAAAGAAAAATAAAAATCCCAAAAAACAATGCAAGAAAATAGCTACTCCCTCCCCACACTTGAGTCCTACATTGCCCTTAATGTATCCAAGCTAGGGAAAATCACAATGCATGTGGAAGTACATATCAAACTAGGGAGTACAAAGAATGAAATGCTCACGATCACTGATGTGAAGAAGAGCCACCATTTCCGTAATGCTGCTGATACTGGTCCATACATGCCTCGTTCCTCTGACGCCTTTCCTTGCACCTCGCTGCTCCGAGATCCGGTCATGCGGTATCACCAGCACATGCCTGCAACTCCCACACTCTGGATGCGAGCTGATCAATCTCATCATCCATACCAAACAAGTTCATTGACACGTACATGTTGTGGTTGTAGATCATGTCATGCATCATGTAAAATAAGTTTTCTTGCAGATGTTGGGGTTGGCTGCGACTGCTTTGATCCTCCTGCATCGGGTCTGTCTGGTGGTGCTGTGGAGAAGAGTGTGGTGACTGGTGCTGTATCAGATCATCCTGCGGTGGATCCATAGTAAAGGGTATAGCACCCTCGTCAGAATGGATGTGGAGGTTTTTAAGCTCATGCAGAAATCCCTATCAACACTCTTGATCTGGCTCGATCACTAAATCAATCACTGGTGTGTCCCACTCCAGCTTCGTACGCTGGGGCTGTAGAAGCTTCATGAAAGGAACACCTTCAGCCCCGTACATCCAATGAAAGGCTCGCAGATTGGTCGTGGTCTTAATGAAGTGGAAGTGACCATCCAGGTCAACGTGATGCAATAAGACTCTCCTCGACCAAGTCGCTGAAGACCCTGAGGTATGACAATGCTCAAATGCTCTGCAAGTAGGGTAATCATGCCCCAAAAGATATCTCACCCTTTTCCTTCTTCGTTGTCTCGAGAACTTTCGTGACCCATAAATCCGCCCATCCTTCATATCACGTGCCATCACTCGTCAGCTCCCAAAGAAACTGAATCTCATCGCTTGGCACATTTGTCGCCTCAGTGCATCAAAATAGAGTGGTGGACAGGAGTCGGTGCACAAATTATAGCGCCGAATGGATGATGACATTGTTCTTGTCCCTGACATTCCACACCTTCCTGGTGATAGTGTTCCAGAACAAGAAGCTCTCCTCCATAGTGGGAGTGTGCTGCTCCGGATTGAACCTTGCCCAAATATCTGCTCCGTTCCACCCAAAGGCCTCCTCAATATCTGAAAGGCTTATCTCATATGATCGGTCATTCAGATGAAACTGAATGAACCTCTCGCAATGCACTCCATCTACCTTCGTATATGTCTTGACCGTGGATAAGAATTCCATGGTGTATCTCCGGTATGTGGGTGCTCCTCTGGATAAGAAACCTCGCATACCTCCTTTGTCAAGGAGGCATAGGACTGGCTCCTTGAGCTGAAGGGCTTCTAATGCTTCTAAATCAGCGAAGCACGTTTCCTGGATCTTCCTCGACGACGAAGTGCCCACATATCAGCATAGGCACCGGGGATCCGACGCAATCCCATGAATCTGTTTATGAGAGGTGGCGGTGTAGGCTCGACTGCTGGCGGAGGAGGTAGAGGTAGGGCAGAAGCACCTGCTCTCTGTCTCTTCTTTGGGGCCATGTCTATTCAAATAGCAAATCACATTACACACAAATGCATATATGGAAATAGCCAAACTAGCCTGATCAAAATATAATCAATTCCAAAATATTATAGCCATATATGCAGTAATTATAACAGACAGAGAATGATAGTAAAACTAAACGACAAAAATTATTCCCACTATTCCCAAAATAAGAACAATAAAAACATTGTTCCTTCAACATAGCAAGAATTCCATAAATCAGTGCATTATAAATATTTGCTAATTCAACTAAACAACCTTGCATAATATACATATTCAACCAAACTAAGATAATATAGATATTCACAAACAATAACCAAAATACCATCCTTCAAAATGATAGCCCCAAAACAAACATCTAAAGAACAAAACTTATTCATGGTCAAAATCTGCAATAAGTCCCTAATCCAATATTAAGGTCAATGAATATCACAAAGCAGTTTGTTCTTGAACCTATGCAATATCCCTCATTCATATCATTAACCTATTCACATTATCAATATTCCAAAATATTATCCTACCATTACACAGTCATATTCACAGTCTTACTCTTCAGAGAATCCCTAGAATTCAAAAGCTTCACAAAATAATCATAAATTCAACATCCCACTTCATCAATATGAGTTCATCCAATGTACTCATTCACAAGAATGAAATGAGAAAAATTTCCCACAAATTAGCACATTCATCCAATTTATGAATTCAAAATACATAACAATTGAAAAGCAAAGAATGAGAGAAATGTACCAATTGAAAGCCTAGGATGACGAATTTAATAAGCCAACGAGAATGCTCTAACCCTAGCAACCGGAATCTCAAAATCCCCAATTTCTAGGGTTTTGAATTCGGATGAATTGGTGGGATTTTTGGTTTAATGATTGTGAATTGGTGATGGGTTTATGGTAGGGAGTGTTTTCAACCGGTTTTCGTTGATGAATCCGGATGGATTTGGTGTGGAAGAGAGGTTGGGGCGGCAAAGAAGAGAGGAAACAAAGGAGTGGGGGAAAAATGAGGGGTTCTGACTTATATGCACAGTGTTGCGCTCGCGACAAGCTTGTCGCGAGTCGTGACAATGGGCTTGACATTATATGAATAGTGAAATTGGCGTCGTGCTAGCAAAATAATCATCGCGACTCGCGACAGGCTATTGTAACTTGCAATAGGTCTGTCGCGATCACGAAAATATGATCCTAGAAGTTGCAAAATGGTCAAACTCATTCTGATTTGTGTCACGATCGCGACAACACAGTCATGAATCGAGACAGAGCATCGTGACTTGCGATGGGTATTACGCAATCACAAGAAAATGGAACTGGAAGTTGCAAGTTTTCAAAATCCCCTGATTTGCATCGCGATAGCGACATGGTTTTCGAGACTCACGGCTCCTAATTCGCGATCTTGAATTTTTGGACATGAGAGTTGCAACGTTGTGAATCTTGATTTATTCCACCGCGATCGCAAGGAGGTTGTCGCGACTCGCGGCACCTCAATCGCGATCGGGAAAAGTTAGACATGGGAGTTTGCCAAAATCCCCTGTTCCTCGTGACTCGCGGTGAAGCTTTCACGACTCGCGATGGAGCTGTCGCGATTGCAATAGACAGTCTCTCACACTTGTAAAACAGATTCAAAATTTAACATCTTTCAAGTCTTTCTCCCCTTCTCATTTCCTTCATACCTTCTACAATTTCTTGCAAAATTTTATAAAAACACACCCGTGAAAAGAACTCGGAAACAACTGAGATTGAAACAAAATCAACGAAAAATCATGAATTACTCTCCAGATAATCAAAATCAAGTTTATTTAACATCGTCGGCATGACGTACCTCCATTCTTGGGGTTTATTCACAAAACGGATCAAGAAGATCAACATCTTTCCTTTTTTCGGGACAAAACTCCCATGGTAAAGTTTCAAACGTTGCACATTCACCTTGAAGGAGTTAGACTTAACTCGATCTAAAATTTTCATAGCACCATGCAGAAAAACTTTCACAGCACCATGCAGAAAAACTTTCACCACTTCAAAAGGGTCAATCCATCGCGACCTCAATTTAACTGGAAATAGGCAAAGATGAGATTTAACTCCTTCCTATTGATCATCTTGTCATGCAAAGCCTTCTTCTTTTCCTTGTAGATATTTGTGTTTTCATAGGATTCCCTTCTTTTTTCCTCCAATTCCTGCCATTGCAGCTTTCTATGCAAACCAGCCTTATCTATGTTGAGGTTAAATTTCTTGACTGCCCAATAGGCTTTATGCTTTATTTCGACCAGCAAATGATACGGCTTCCCAAAGATTAACTAGTATGGTGACATACCGATTGGTGTCTTATATGTTGTCCTATATGCCCACAAGGCATCATTCAGCCTAGAATTTCATCCTCGCGGTTAGGTTTAACCATTTTTGAAGAATGGACTTGATTTTCCTATTGGAAACTTCGGCTTGGTCATTAGTTTGTGGGTGATAGGTGGTAGGCGGTAGATGTCTTGTGTGTGACACCATACTTCTTCAAAAGAGCCTCAATTGTCTGATTGCGAAAATGGGTGACACGGTCACTAATCAAGGCTCGAGGGATCCCAAAGCTAGAGAAGATGTTATCCTCTAAAAAATCTGCAACCGCTTTATAATCATTAGTCCTAGTGGGTTTTGCTTCAACCCGATTTGACACATAATCAATAGCAAGAAGAATATAGGGAAAGGTTCCATAAAATCAATGCCCCACACACACATAAAAAAAATTCACAAAACAGTATGGGTTTCCGAGGCATCTCATTTATGGAGGAAATATTTCCTATTCTCTGACAGTTATCACAAGCTTTGCAAAAAGTGTACTATGCATGTTTATTCAAAGTAGGACAATAAAAGCCACTTTCTAAAACTTTCCTATCAGTCCTCTTTGCTCCAAAATGGCTGATGATACCTGGGCCTCGACCCTTCGAGGCCTGCGAGCTTCGAGCTTAGGGTAACATCTATGGTCCAACCCGAGGCCCATAAAGAGACGCGTGATCCAATCCTAATTAAGGATATTACTGATTCCTACAAGGAAGCTATCTCAAGTTACCAATTATACTCGAAGTACTATACATATCAAATAAGGAAAAGGAGTTCCAATCCTAAGGAAGGTCGGGTTCTCCTCCCTTATAAATACACGGGTTTGGTAAACCTTTAAAGGAAAAAGAGGAACACTCTCAATACAACGCTTATACTAACTTAAGCTTCAGAGTGTTTACCCCCCCGGACACCGGGGGTATTGTTTTGCAGATCGGACACGATTCAGGGATCATGACGAGAGACTTTCATCGGTGGAAATACATTCATCAATTTGGCACCCAACGTGGGGCCCGACTTTCTCGTGATCTCAAGAACGTATGTCTGCTATCAACAACCCTCAACAAAGTTAGCGAATCTAAAACCGGCGTGTTTACGATCCAGAACCAGCGACCCAGCCAGCAGCTCCACCTCGCATATCAATGTCGAGAGAAAGACCCCAGAACACGCCAGTTTCAGAACCTGTCGTGACAAACCAAGCCAGTAGTGGAGCACTTACCGTTCCAAGAGCCACGAAACCAGCAATTTAGGGTTTTGAAACTTTGAATCCGATGAATAGTGCTGGGACTGAGACCTCACGCCAAGCAGAAGCCAGGAACCTGCCACAACCAATTGCCATCCAGGAGAGGGCAACTGTTGGCACAGACTTTACGGCCTCATGCTTTGAATACGGTCATCCTGGAGATGGCCACTTTACCAGCATCGAACCCTCTGAGGATGATGAGCATGTCATAGATACAAGGCTACCTCGAAGGGTATTCGAGGTTGACGCCAGAAATGCACAGGAAGCGGTGCGGATGCGCACACCAGCAGGCGCCCCCATACCACCAATGCCAGCCATCATGTAGGCTTTAGGAGCAACAGGAGTCCAGTTCGTGACTTCGGACAATCTACTTACCTCGAACCCCCCAGCCTCGAATGTGGGGATAAATTCGAGGTTCTCAGAGCCAACAACTGCTCCATCACAGCATGTGGCACCTCCGCAACCCACAGTCCCTACTTATGATCCAGTTATACCAAGTTACCTCATGGGACCAGGTATCCAACAATACCAAGGGCAGTTCGGGGCATATACGCCTCAACCTCCCTTGGTGGGGCAAACTCCTGCTGAATCATACCCATATGT
>JAULKK010066145.1:0-18390 GCA_032355705.1 Rubia peregrina
TTTTCATGGGCAGGCAACATCTGAAAGCGCTGCTGAGAAGCAGATCCAACAACTATTGTTTCCGAGGTCAAAGCGAATTTTTTTTAGGTCTCTTGACCAAATCAGTGAAATAGATTCCTTTTGAAATTTGACTAGTTAGTTAACAGAGTTGGATAACAAATTGCAGGAATAAGTTTAGCTTCTAATGCAAATTGAACACTTACACAAACTCATGAGATGGAATTTAAGCAGATAAAAGTGTAAATCTCACGTCATCTGAACATATAAAGAGGTCATTTCAAACTATAAACATTTGCAGGTTCACTATGTGGAGAGCTGATATGCAAGTTCAATATATAGTTATTCCAAAAAGTCGCTGAGCTGATCAATTATTGCTAAGCTTAACTTAATTATACCGTGTAATTATTTTTACGCTTTGAGGTCATTTGCACCCAAAAGAGAACATCCTTAAAAGTGGGACAAAAGCTATGTACATATATTATATGTAGCCAGGTTCTGAAAGTTAGTCTAATTTTGGCATTTTCCCCTCTGCCTTTGAAAGATAAGACTCCTCTATTTCAAACTGTGAAAGCAAGCCCTCTTTTGCCTTTGATCGAGCTGCTTGAGAAGCTCCAGATCATTTTAGTGAAAAAGCATGTATTATAAATTCATTTGGAACTAAGTAAATAATTGTATGTGTCAGAAACATTCATATAAAATAAAAGGCAACAATACCTTGAAGAATATAGTGTTGTATTAGTGTAGGAGGTGTTTGAATTTCTAACAGGTGAGTTTTTCACAATAAGGTTCAAAAACTTACTGGGAGGAACATCACACATCAGAGTACGATTATCTAAAGTTGGCTGATCATTACCTTTTTCTGACAAATGTAGGGTTGATCTCAGCCCTTCTAATCCTGACTTTTTAAGCAAAATTAAACATTGTATCTCAGGCTAAACTCGCTTTCCTTTCATTTGGACAACATGCTCAACATTAACAAAGATAGATTGTCGTTCATCAATGTATTCTCGGTAGTTCATGAATAGAAAAGTTATGCT
Organism: Rubia peregrina; assembly: GCA_032355705.1. Classification (NCBI taxonomy): domain Eukaryota; kingdom Viridiplantae; phylum Streptophyta; class Magnoliopsida; order Gentianales; family Rubiaceae; genus Rubia; species Rubia peregrina. Next base: position 1,038 of record JAULKK010066145.1, read on the forward strand.
ATGATTTTCACAGGTTTGGTGATTACAATATCTAGAATAATACTATGAAACACTTGGGTTGAGGCAAAAAAATAAGCTATAGGTTGGTAGCACGAGCTGGTGTATATGACCTGTTCAGTCCAACTTAGCTAACAAGATATGTTAAGATAACAAAATAAGATATTCATAGTGTCCACTTCGCTAAATTAAGGCAGTTCGTCCAACCCATGAAAACCTAAACATAAAAACGCCAATAACTGTCAAGTCACAGAAATAACAGAAGACACCACCTGTCATAAATCCTCATAACTAGGTCACGATCCAAATATGAGACCATAATAATCGGACCACAATTACACCATGGAAGAAACTATAAATAAAGAAAAGAAACACCTGCAAAAAGAAAGTGATAACTACTACCAAAAGAAATGCATTATAACAAGATACTGACTTGACCGTTAGAGCTTCATCCAAGGACCTACCCAGGGATATCTGCAGGTACTTGAAGAGATATAGACTCGATGTGAGCCGATTCTGGACACTATCATTATTTGAAAAGAGTCAATCACATCAGTAGCACCCACGGTGGGGCTCTATTTTTTCTTTTTGAGTTTTGATAGTTCCCGGGAAAAGTAGGAGTTTATGCCGGAGTTGCTACCCATCGAAACGTAAACCAAGGAATCACAGATAATCCTTGGGCACATGTTCAAATAGGTAAAGGATAACCATAACCTTGTCAATGACTTGCAAAGGTGTGTTCGCATGTTACAATTTATTTTAGCTAAGAATAGGCACACAGTGCTAAACACTATAGAAGAAAAGAACATATAGAATAAGGATCGAATTATCAAACATAGGGATGGGTTTTTCCCTATTTGAACGAAGCCATAACTGCATATCCAAGTATATTGTTGTATGCGATACACCACAAGGAAGACTTACCATGATAAATGAATAGACAATACAACGAAACTGAAATCTGGAATAATATTTCCAAGTATACAACAATAGTGGAAATATATAACAATAAGATATACTTAGTAAGAGCAGTTTACCCACCATCACAACCAATCGGAAACAGGTTAATAACCAACATGATATATCTCTAAGAATAACGTAGAAATACTCAGACAGTTGTAGGGCGTAGCTCATATTACCTGCATTGAAACCCTAAGCAAGATTACTAGTTTTGCCAATCGAAATCACATCGTCACCCTAAAAAATCATATCATCTATCCCATCCTCTAATCAATCTGTATATGTTCGGTGTTCCCCCTCAAACTGGAAAAAATATTGAACCCAATCAACCTTCTATCCCAAATGTGAATCAAAATGAAGAATACTTTGATATTAATACCGGGGACTCCCCTTTACTTGTCTCTGGCAGTGAAAAAGATAAAACATAGAATGGATGAAAAATGAACTTCCTGAACAACCTAACACAGATCATAAAATCGATAAAACACTTAATTTTGTTGACATAAAAGCTAACCTGGCTAAATCCTAGAACAAATTCAGTACTTCGATTATATTGTCATAAAGCCATGATTCACAAGACATAGTTGACCACAAAAACAAATATAAAAAATATAATACAAAAGACTATACAACTCTTAAAACGGTTACAACCAGTTCCTCACTGAATCTCTCTAAACAAATTTAAATGATAGGAATCAACATCTGTGTTCAAAATGTCCGAGGAGTTGGTAATAAATCAAAAAAAAGAATAAGAGATATAAAAAGGCATAAAATCACAATATTTACCTTAATTGAGCCCATGCTTAATAAAGAAGCTATTGAAACAATAGCTAAAGAAATAGGGTTCAAAAACTTCTACACAGACCCAATCTTTAAAATATGACTCTTCTGGGAAGACACAATAAACCTAAATGTCTTATTTGTTGATGGACAACACATACTCAGTCAGTTCTCACACCCTCTTTTAACCAAAGACTGTAAAATAACATTCATTTATGCTAAACACACCATCTAACATAGAAAAAAATTGTGGCACAATGTTCTTAATTTTACAAATCAACCACTCAGTTAATAGGAGACTTAAATGTTATCTACTAAAATGAAGAAAATCTTGGCCCCTCCCCTCCTGATAAAAAAAGTATCAAGAGTTTTAGTAAGCTCTTAACAGATGCAAACATGTCTACCATACCTACTTCAGGATGCATGTTCACTTGGACAAACATGAGACCTAAAGGAAGGGTATGGAAAAGATTAGACTGAACAATATAATATTTTATAACTAATAAATCTGAATACACAAATCTAATCAACCCTTACTTAGCTGATCAATTTCAACACACAATGAATTAAAACATCTCTCTAAATCCCGAGTATGAAGATACAATAATATGGAAACCCACTCAGAATGGAACCTTCCCATTGAAAATATGCTTATGAAATCATTACACCAAGAAAAGTAAAGGTCCCATCATTCAAATATCTATGGTCTTCAGTTCTACCCAAGAAAATCAAATTAATAGATTAATTGCAATGCATGATATACCTGAAGATTACTCCTTTCACATGCCTTCAATTTGTGATTTTTGCAATAAAAACTTAGATGAAATTCATCATAGTTTCAACAACTTCAAAGTTGTAAAGTTCATATGGGAGTCTATAAATAAAATTTTCAACAGTCAATCACACCCCTTTGACTACCTATGGGACATATATCATTATCATTGGAACCTTAAAGTCTATTGCAGTGATACCACTAAACTAATTTAAAAAATTTACCTGCATTGTCATTTGGAGCTTATGGTGCTCTAGAATTACACTATTTTCTTAAAGAGATTAAACCAGACTCAACACTTATAATCTGTAGGATTCTACAGCAATCCAATGATATTTTAATATCTTCAAAGTTAAAAATCCTTTGGGATCTTTCCAAAGAATGTCCTAGAATTTTTGTTAACAAAAACAGGTCCACAAAGCAACATCCAAATATCAGTATTGATGCAGGGGAGTCCTTTTGGGCCAGCATAATAACTAGAATCAATGTGGTGTCGTGTGCTTTGATTGACCTACCAAAAAAGGTCCCGGGAAGGTCCCTGAGATCCAGCTCAGACACCTAAGTTAGTATTGACTTATATCCAGAAAATTGCTATTACATGTCTTTTTGTCCCGAATCTCTATTGATCATGGTCTACGTTGCTCCTGTCATTACTAAGTCGAAGCCTTGAGGGGATGATCATGAGTGTTGATCATCTTCCTTCTCGAGGTGGAGTTCTTCTGTACACTGTGAGTTGGACTCAAAGTTTGCTTGCCTGGTTCACTGGTCTCGAGGTTTTGTCTTTTGACTTAGGATTCACGGGGTTTTAGGGAGATGTATACCATAAGCCCCCTAGCCAAGGAGTCGTTGCGAGCTAAGTTGCCATATTTTGTATTAAAATGAGGAAGGCTTAATTATGAAGTGAGTATTAAATGCCTCTATAGGAGTGAAGATATGGATTTGGCAGCAAAATGAGTATGGGCATCTTGGATGAAGGTGTATGGAAAGATGTAACAATTGTTAGCGTCCCGAGAATATATGGTTAGATTTCCTAATATAAAAGGGGAGGTAAGTATTTACCTAACGCCATTGCATTAATCGTCCTTAAGTGTATGTCCTTAAGTATTGTTTAAGTTTACAAATAGTCTTTCCATTTTGTTAGCTTTACTGCTGTAAAAAATGACGGATTATAGGAGTTTTGTTACCTTGGCCATGTAACTATGCTAAAAGAATATTATACTTATTTGTTTGCTTTTGAGGTTATGGTACCTCGTGATGGTAATGTCATGATGAGGCTGCCGCCTGGCATGATTAGTGTGTATGAGTGTCGGTTGGAGTATGGGTTGAATCTCCTTGTTCTAGATGACTTTATGAGCGTTTTGGAGGCTTATGGGGTTTAAATGCATCTACATGGGGTGGTCATACTAGTTGGTTTTGAGCATGTATGTCATAAGGTTGCAGTGGATTTTACATTGCAATTGTTAAATGCTTATTATACCCTATAGATGGTGAGCATGAAGGGATCTCAGGTGACATTTATGCCAGTTATAGGAAATGTTGAATCTTGAAAGTAGCTCCTGGTAGCTATGAGGACTGGGAAGGTAGGTTTCAACATGTGAATTATTATGGCCATGGGATGATTCCACTGTGTAACGACAACGTTTCCCTGGATCGGGAATAGAAATAGGGAAGGAAGCTAGGCCCAATGAACCTTCATGTTGAAATTAGTAAGAATCTGTGCAAGAATACTAATGCTTATGAGGAGTGTTGGAAGGATCATGTTAGTATTTTTGAAAAATAGGTAGATGGTTTAAAATGCGACCTAAATACTTATGGATATTCTGTGTACTTAATGAGTATGCAACTACGATGGTCAGAGTGTAGACCTATTGTTGATTGAAAGTCTTACTATGTGCAACATATGTGGATTATGGAGGCTGCTAATTCCCCACAAGATGAGGTTTATCTTTACATGCAGTGGAAAATAAATGATATTTTGGATGTGGTGACCAGGTCTATAAATACAATGAACTATGGATTACCCTAGTTATTTTGGCTAGTGCTATCAGGTATTAGTTTCTTTCCCACAGACTCATTTGTAATGTCTCGAGAATTTTCTAATTATTGTGTGAGAGTAAGTTCTTATGGCTCTTGTGTTTTTTTTCTATGGTTGTAGTTGTTTTGGAAATGGGTATAAATCAAGGGTGAGGGTATTAGAGGTGATGTGTGTATTGTGTGGAGAACGGGCCGGGGGCCGGGGTTTTGCTTATGTCGCGAGGCTGGTGATGATCCAGGCATATACGAAGTCGTATCATCCTCCTTGCCTCTATGTAGTAGGTGTGTGCTATGTTTAGTTGTAGGTGGTTTGGTAAAACTGAATTGAATTTCTGCTTATGTTGTGAGGCTGGTAATTTTCTAGACATATGTGAAGGCACAGGATTATTTTACTTCGTTATATGTGTGAGAGAGGAAAAAGAGGGAGGTGAGAATCTGCTTGTTCCGCGAGGCTAGGGATTTTCATATGTATGCGAAGCCGCGACACCCTCGTTGCCTTTTGTTGTGTGGGTAGGTGTTTCTTACTGAGCAGATCCGTAGGTGATTTTTCTACTTATGACACATCCAGTAATTTGAGTATTGTTGTATAAACATGTTGAGGCTATTCGTGTGTACATGGGCTTGGATTTTGGGATTAGAAGAAGAGTATGCCACGTGGTCAAGTCGTTTCACATTATCTAGGTCGTGGTTTTTAACTTTTCTAGTTTTCCAAGGCTGCGATAGGGGGATGAGTGGTCGTGGGAGGCACACAATCGTGGCTTTTTAGATACTAACATAATGTTATTAATTTCCTTATGCTTATATTATCCCTATATAAAGGAAACCTTATTGGAAGATATCCTCAATTATAGTTAGTTTATGGCTGATTTATGCTTAGTTATATTATGGGTCTATTTCAGTGGTTGTGCGTTGTGGTGTTTCATGTTGTTATTGAGGCTGTTGTGAATGCGTGTAAGTTGTAGGCTTCCTATGATAAACATGGCCTGGGACTCTAGGGGTGGTTGGATTGTGTGCCTAAGTCCTTATTGGTTTGGTGATAATCATTCTTGGATGGGTTGTTTGGAGGGGTTATTCTATTGCCGGAAGTGCAGGTTGGGTTAACGTCCCCTATGGGATTTTCTAAGAAGGCTTATGCAAGCTGCAAGTGTGAAGTTTGACTATTCTATGTTTATCGACTGTCGCGAACCATGTATGTTTTATTGATGTATTTTTTCTTATGTTTGCTAGGATAAAAAATTGGGGTCAGCAAACGCAGGGTCAGGGTGGAGGGGGGATGAAGGAACTCCACCTATTAGACCGTTAACGATGGGGGCTTAGGGGATACGACGCGAGGTGAAGTCTAGACTTGCGGCAGCTTAGCTCTAGGGACAACTTGGTTGTACAACAGACGAACGCGCCTGCTTGGATTATCTCCAGGGCTATGTTCGGCTGTGCAAGGATGGGCTAAAGTATGTTGATGGCGTGAGAGTGCTTAATCGTCATACTTTCCCACTTCCAGGTTTGGGTGCCCATTTTCATGGAGGGGCACCTTAGGTAAGTCTATGGCGGCATGTTCATTCTGTGATCGATGAGGCAGTGAAAGTCATTGTACCATGGGCTAGTCTGCCACATTGGACTTAGTCTCTTATTCTATCTACTGTAATAAGTTTGCTGTTTGGAATGATGTAACAATCCTCAATGTAATCTAATATATTAAAAATATTGTTCTATTTCTGTGATATTTTATTTTCACGTCTATCTTAGGTTTTCTGACCCCCAAAACAGATTGAAATTTTACTGGGCCCTTTTGACCAAGCCTTTATTTTAGTTTTTGTTGTATTATTTTTCTCGGTACTTTTCATACCATTTATTTATTTATGATAGGCATAATTTCCAATAATACTTTGTTGTCGTAACTACGTCCTTGAGATGTAGGGAAAGGGGAAGCAATAGACTACCGCTTATCAAAATTTTAAGTACTTGTCAATACTACTGCATGAATAGAATTTAATGTGTTGGGGAGTACCTTTTTTTGTGGGGTTGAACTGGGATAACAATTTTTGGTATAAAGCGGATATATGTTGTATTTGCAATCGTCTTTTCCTTTCTAGTGTATGCATGCACTACTTCATTGTAGTTTTCTTTTTTCTTGCTGAAGATTTTTTTGATTGCGTCAAGGAACGTATATCTTGACTGGAAAATTGTGGGAGTCACAGACAGTGCCACTGATTCGGGGGAGTCCTTTTGGGCCAACACAATAACTTGAATCAGCACGTTGCCCATGCTTGCTTGATTGACCTGCAAACCAAGATCTTGGGGAGGTCCCTGAGACCTAGTTCTGGTGCCTAAGTTAGTATTTAGGTTTGTATTGACTTAAATCTGGAAAAAGCCCATTGCCTGTCTTTTTGTCCTAAATCTCTATTTATATCTGATGTACAACCGTGATAGTAATCCACGTTGCTCCTGTCATTACTAAGTCTTGGTCTTGAGGGGATTATCATAGGTGTTGACCATCTTCCTTCTCGAGGTGGAGTTCTTCCGTACACTACAAGCTATAATTGAAGTTCGCTTGCTTGGTTCACTGGTCGTGATGTGTTGTCTTTTGGCTTGGGTTTTGCGTGGTTCAGGGAGGTGTATACTAAGTATGCTGGAAGCCACCTAACAGATTTAAGCTAAATACTGATGGATCATCGTTGAAGTTTGGAGCAACAGGAACATGCATCATTATCAGAGATAGAAATGGCTATTATATCATTTCAACCACAAAACCGATGCAAACATGCCCAAGTTTGACTGGAAATTATACACGAACAATGGATCACACAATTGGACATTGAGTGTGACTCCCAACTATTAGTGAAGTTGGTCAGAAAGAATTTTTGAGTCCCATGACAATGTATCATGTTGCTGAGAAAGATTTGGAAGATGTTGACCCTCGTTCAGTACATATTGGAGCATATATATACAGAGAAGCAAATAATGTAGCTGATGCACTTGTAAAAATGGCAAGCTCCTCACATGTAAATAACATTTTTTTCTCTTCCAGGTTTGCCACATACTACTATTCAAGGAAAAATTCAATTAGATGCTACCTTATTCTCATACACGAGACATTTTTAGCTCAGTTTTCTAGCATAGTGAATCTGTTTTGATGTAAATTGCTTAATGTATTTCTTTTCCACATTTTTCAAGAACCTTAGATTCAATAGTCTTAATAGGAAAATGTATTTTTTTGGACACATTGCCCTGGTCACTCGGGTTATCCCAAGTGGTTTAATAGAAAAATATATAGAATAGAGTCTAAGGTTTGTTTTAAAGTAAGGCATTATGCCTCCTTTTTTATTGTATATTCTTCTTTAAATATGTAGGGGTTCGTCAAACCTCCCACAATAGCAGGTGATATTCTTTTTTTTTATAAAATACTGTAAAACCTGTACAAATTCCCGCAACAACCACTACAAGAAACAAGACCTTTTACCTCGGTTTTCAGTCCTGGAAGAATCAAGGTAAATACAACCAAAGTAAAAGGTCTGTTTTCTGAAACAAGGTAAAAAACCTTTTACCTCAATTTCCAATCGACGTCGGTAGGTTTTGCGATAGACGTCAGTCAATGGTAGTTGGTTGACCAGGGTAGATCACACCTACGACATCGCAGAAACCGACGTTGGCTTCTACATGAAAGCGACATCGGCTAGAGCGAGAAGGCATGCGATGAGTCAAATTAAGGTGCGACCTTGTTCAAGTCGACGTCTTTCATAAGAAAAACGATGCCACAGATCATTAAAAGTGACATCGCGCGGTGATGTGGAACGGTGATAAATACGATGTCATTTCTGTGGCCAATGTCGCTAAGAAGACCTCGATTCATGAGAAGTCAATCTAGTGTCGTTTAGGTTGTGAACTTGTACGATATTGCACATGAATCAATTACACATCGCTACTCGTTCAATATTATAATATTTAATATTTGATGACACAACAAATCATTTGTCGATAGAAATTACATTGTATTTACAACAACCAACATTACTAATATATTAAAACAGTGATCATACAATCAATAACTCTCATTTTCCTATTACAACAGATACACATGTAAGAATGGATGTACAAATTATATATCCAAGAGCGTATGACATGTATCTAAACATGGAATGCAGGAAATCGAAGCCGCATGGTGAAAGAACTGAGGTTGCAGTATCCGATTGATGAGCGACGTCAGATATTCATATGTTTTCTAGTCAGTTCCTACCAAATGCGACTTCGGTAACCATTCGGTTGTATCTTGTACTTGATGATGCACTGACTGATGTCGCACATTCAACCCGTGTTCATACTAAAATTTGATTATTTTCCACAATCAACCCTAATATCATCCCTAAAATCATTGCATGATATTGGGAACACAATCAATATACATTATATAACATGTAACATAGTGAACATATTTAATAAAAATATTCAATCATTGTTGGAGGTTTGTTCATAAAATTTCTAAATGAATATTGAGTGGAGGAAAAACTACCTCAATTAATTTGAATTGGGAGATGCTATCCTAAGACACCTGTTGTTGTTTGGGAGAAGAGAGTAGATTGGGTTCTTGAGTAGAGTTGAAATGTTGTGAATGGAGAGGAAGGTGTGGAGTTAGGGTAGGAAGAAGTGCATGTGTTGGAGATGAGAAATTACTGGGTCTTGTTGCTACATATGATATAAATGAGACGGGTTTGGCGAAAGAAAATTGTTCAAAATTTTGGATGAAAATTTCATCTCCCGCTTGAAATTTCATTTCAACCGACATCGATTAAGTGTCGTTAAATGGTTCGGTGTATGCGAACTATTTGCGACGTCGCTTATATGGGCAAAAGTATAATTTTCTATATTTATTGTAAAAACTCGCTGTTAAGATTGTGGGCCCTTCTGACGACTTATTTATGCCAAGCAGGAACAAAATACTCATGTACGTGCGAATAACAAATTGTTATCTCCAATTTTGGATTTAGACTTCTCCCAATTTCTTGTAGGGACTTGAGTGCAAAAAATGAATAAATGCGCCAGTAGTCCCAAAACTTAATTATGATATTTCTGAAAATAACCTTGGTCACCCATAGCTTATACATAACGTCGGTATTAGAGATACTGGTCTTATCTCCAGATAGACTTCAAGTAGATCTTCCGAAATGAACCTTGTATATATACTTAAGAGTAATTATCTGCGATATACTATAGACCATATACTAACACTCTTTTAGAAATTATGGATATGAAGAACATGGCAAATGAAATTTTATTTGATTCTATTTGATGGAAATTATTGTTCTCAGAATGCTGATAGTAAGGGTTGGAACACAATGTTAAGAAAAATGACGGATGATTAACCCGGTTCGCGCCTCTGTTGGACAATACACATATTTTCCGTTCGGGTGCAGAATGAAGAAGTGTAGTGAGCATTTGAGGAAGTTGGGGGTCATAGCTTAGTTTTCTTAAAGTTTTGTCATACACTGTTTTAGGAGATTGTTGTCCCATTCCATTGACCAGAGCATGACAAAATCGGAGCATCGCTCTCATGGCTTGGTGAATTAGATAAGGGTATTTCCAGCTTTGCATTACAACTTCTCCCACTTTGTTGGAGGGACATGTTAAAAAAATTAAAAGTAAACCGGGACAACTAAATTGGATTACAATCTTCGTTCACAAGACCTTTTCTATCCCCATTCAAACTAATTAATGATCCCCGACAGTGATAATGAAACTAGCATGATCCCACTGAGACTTTCACAAAATCTTCCGATTAGCCCATGCATACTAGTTATTAATCATATACTATATTATTAACTCTAGGCCCTGTATTAGAACTTTAGTGACATTGATGGTTGAATTTTTCTTATCTTCTAAATTCTAAGAAAAACCGAGAAGGCATTATTTTGTCTGATTTTTGTAAGGTGGAATTTATCTTCCAAATTAACAAAGCTCATAATCAATGTATTAATGGAATACTAATAAGAACGAGGGAAGAATATCCTTGTGTCCTTGATGCATAAGTCATAACAACATGACTGTGACAATATGATTTAGATTATTGGCTATATCCAATTTTGTATATTTCCTCCCCCACCATCTTAGAGGGATCTAATTGTAAAAATAGAAAAGTTCACCGGTTGTGTTGAAATCGATTCAAATCGAATCGGACGTTAATGAAGTTCATTGTCATTTTCAATATCAATTACTAATGTTTAATTAACTGTTTACCATTTTTAATGGCATTTATGTTTGTTTTGGACAGACGCGGTCCCAGTTGATTTGCTAGTGGGTTGAATTGTTCTGGCCCAATATATCCATGACCGACGTCAGTAGTATGTCTGTCAAATTTTGCAAATAACGAGTTATATGGGACGTCGTTTATGCAGTTGGTTTGGCAGAGGGCCATTTGATAAGCAAGTGGGCTGAAATGCTTAATCCCACAGTCAGACCAATCGACGTCACAAAAACGTCGATAGCGTATGCGACTTGCATGCGACGTCATTTTGAGGTAGAATACACAAGGCTCGTAACGACTATATATATGGACCCCACCTCATAATCTACTTTAAATATTCAACTTTCCCTCGAATTCTAATAGTCAACCTTCCCATCCTCTGAAAAGGTATGGCTTTTACATTTGGTTAGTTTACATTTAAAAAAAATTACTATTGAAATTGTTATGTATAAGGTGTTTGAATGTGTTATTTTCTTCATGTAAGGATGTGTATATGGATTAGGGTTCATCGATTAAGTTATGGGGTGTTCGAATGTCGATTAAGTTGTGGCTAAATTGTTTTTGGTTTAGGTGCTCGCTGTTTACCTATTTTCTACTTTTGTTAGAGTATTCCGTTCCATGAATGTGGCGTCGCCTGTCAATCGTTCCTCTTTCGGTTTGGGCGACAAGTGTGCACCTTCGCTTGTTCTTAATTTCTCTAGGTCATGTCGCATATGACGTCGCACTTTTATTGGTTAACCATTCGATTTAACCGAGCCGTGTGTGACACCGCTTACTCATAAATATAGCCTTTGATCTAGCATGTGACATCACATACTCATCGGTTATACATTAGGTTTTACCGATCCTTATGCGACTTTTTGATTCATAATTTTTGCAGTTTACATAGTATGTGACGTTGCTTACGAATCAGTTAACCTTTCAGTTTTACCAATCCATGTGCGACTTTGCTCTGACATGTTGCATTCATATATTAATTGATTAACATTGAATTTATTTATAACGAATAATTAAAATATGAATTGTAGGAATTATGTCTGGTAGTGTTGGTTCGCGCCACTCCCCCATTGTGGTGAGCGATTTAATTTTTACATTTAAATTGCATTTTCTAGCTTGTGTTACCAATATTCAAATTTAATTTATAAATATTTCCTTCATTAACAGATCTGTAGCGATTCAAATGATGTACGTCAACGAACTACATTTGGCAACATCGTTCCACATTTCATCCACACCCTGACACAGATGAACTTTGGGGAAGTTCCCAACCTGGTAAGTAATCTCTTTCACATATTTTTTTCACAATTTTTTTCTATACTTTAATTTCATATTAACTGAGCATGGATTTTTGTTTAAGATTCAGTACGTCCCTAGCCAGATTGTAGAGCTCTTACCGTTGCACAAGTTGTCTGCTGTGCTCAGGTACAACGGAAGGGAGTACCACATGCATTAATCGGGGAACATGAGGCTGAAACCCCTGACGCCGAAGGGTTTTGAGTAGTTCCTTATTGGTGAGGAACTCACAAAAGGGTACACGCTCTACTTTGATATGATCAATGGTGCCGACTTAGTTTTCAATGTTGAAGTTCTTCCCTATTGATATTAATTGTGTTAATTTGTATTTGGAACACGATTAGTTTTGATGTATTATGATATTTAATTTTTAATTAATAATCCTTTTGTTAGCTATGCTATTTTAAGGTTAATCAATCCTTAATATATAAACTAACATACGCACAAAGTTTTAATTGTAGTATCAGTAACAAAACTAAAAAAATTGAAGTCTTGTTGCAATCAGTCTTGAACTAGCAAATTTGTGTTGGAAAAAATTACCTAAGTAAAATCGAACTATTAACCGGCTGCTTAGTGGGCTGAAATTGCCAAAATATGCAACGTCACCAACTGGTCGACAACATGTTTCCTATTCCAACGTGGTGCGACATCGCATATATCGAGGCAGACAAAACAATAGTTCGAAATGATGTCGTTTTGAAATGGGCATAAATAGGGAGACCCTAAAAATCAGTTCAACCATCTATTCACAAGTTTCATGCGAATTCCAACAGTTCCCAGTTTCCTCCTCATCTTCTCTATCAAGGAAAAAAAGTTTATTTTCCCAATCTCCTAACACTTAAAATTTTGAATTCTTACTTTGTAATGTCAGATCTGTAGTCTGTAACTGTGTTTTAATTTTTTGACCATCTAGTTTTGTCTCAGATTTATGAGAGTGTGAACTTTCTTTGAGTTTAAACATAGATACAATGTTTTTGTGTGATGGCAAAGGGTTTTTGTTTAATATGATTTTGATTATGCTTCATTTTTTTGGCTGTATGTGTTTCTTCTCGTAGCTTCCTCTGATATATGCGACTTCGCTCATCTGTCTTCAACAAATTGGTTAATGCGATTTTGTTTTTATATTTCCAATAGCTTATCTTTAAGTTTATGATGTTGCACTTTTATCGGGTGTCTTTCGGCTTTAGCAAAATGTTACCGACGTCGCATTAAGACATCTAATTTTACAATTGTTACGCATATGTGATTTTGGTCTTGTTTCGGTTATGTCTTTGGTCTAACCGATCACTATTTGAAGTCTGATGTACATGTCAACCATCCCACTGGTTTGAACCGATATGCACTTGCGACGACATTGCCGACGTTGCACGTTGCATTTCATAAGGCAGTTCGCACTAACATTTTCCCTTTTGATGAAGTACTGATGGCTGGCGAATGATCGTCTAATCCACCCTTTTGTCAGGTCTTTCACCAACGTACATCTTCACACTTTATATATAACAACTAATTTCTTTTTATTTTTCGTATAGTTCACCACGCAACATCATAACCTAGAGCTTGTTTTGTTCGACTTTGACCATCATACGATTGCTCTTGATAGCTTACATTTCCACTACACTGTCAAGCAGCAGAACTTTGGGAAAAACCCTACATTGGTAATGCTTTGTAAATAAATTTTATTTGTTGATGCGCGCAAGCTCGCGCACACACACATATGCATATTTATAATTAATTTTTTTTGACTAAGTACATCCCATGTGAGATTTTACCTCTTGCTGACTGAGAAGACTCCAGTAGCGCTGAAGTGCTAGGTGACAAAGTGGCGTATGACTTACTCGGGGCAAGGTAGGATCAAAGCCCTTCCCCCAAAGGGTTTTGGCAAATTTCTAAGGGTAAACAACCTACGCATCGGGGACACTTTGTTCTTCGAGGTGATACAAGTTGTGGGTCAATCGTCTTCAAGGTCATCATTGTCCGTGATCATTTAGTTTATTGTTTTTTCTCCATTTTTGGAACTTAGACAACTCTAGTTTGAATTGATGTAAAACTTGTACGGATATTTTCATGACTACTGTTTTTCAAATTATTTAACTATCTTATTTGAACATAATATAATTGACCGTGCATATGTGCAATTTGATTTGTTCATGATTTTATAAAACCAATTTATAATTCCACGATTAAAAACCATTGAACAAAGGGTGTATTAGACATTTATGAAAGTTAATTATGATTTCTATGGTCTTTGTAGCACAATGATTGCTAGCTACTGTAATGCCTAATTATCCTTTTACACACCCCTAAATTAATTGTGATGACGGGATATTGGGAGGAGAGGGATGCCGAAACGAGGAGAAGCGCATGACCACCATTTTCTATTTTCATTTTTTCCTAAAACCACCAAATACTTTACTTAAACATATCTTTTATATACCTGGGACTTCGGTAATCAATCAGAACACATGTCGGTGCAAATGACATTTAATGCAAAATCGGTTCACCTATTAAAACAACATGTGCGATCAGTAACATTATTTAGTTCGATTATTTTACCTTTTACTTCGGTTCCCATAATGACCGAGGCAAACAATTAATTATTTACCTCAATTTTTTTTTATAATTGAGATAAAAAAAATCTTTTACTTCGAAATTAAAAATAACCGAGGTAAAAGAACTTCTTACCTCGGTTATTAGGTGTTAACAAAAGGGGCGAAGTAATAGGTTATTTTTCTTGTAGTGAACTGAAAGATTAAGTAAATCATTGGAGTTGCTCTAAGGAATTTGCGAACACATGGCTTTGGTCCATTCTGTAATGTTCTCTAAAGATCCGTAATTTTTCAATAGGAATTGTAGTTTCAATGAAGCGGAGAGTTTCATAATTTAGAAGAGAAAAGAGGAGAATTTGGGGGGAAGAATACAATTTTGATCAGGTTCCTAATCGATACCCTCCCTTCTGTTACAACATTCTATTTATGCTTCCGATTACGCCAACTAACCACCCCTAACAGAATGGAAGTTACAAATTGTACTTCCCAGCTCTTTCTCTGCTTCTCGTCATAACTTGCCTTCTTCCCAATTTTTCATTCAATAAGCTTGAATAATAGTGATGTCCGCATCTGCCCTTGGGCCTTTTTAGAGTCATGACAATCCATACTTCATAACTTTGAGCTTGTCCTCGAGCTCAAATTTTAAAACCTGGAAACTGTTGCTATAAGACTTTGTTCACAATGATTCCAAATGTTTGTCTTGCACTTGTTGCATGTGTTTTTCAGCACAAGAAAGGTGGCCATGCAATTACATCCATCTGCACATATTACTTTTACTTCACAACACTATAATTGTAATAATACTTCACCCATGCAACACATTTGCTATGATGTTGCAATGCATTCCTTCCAGCACATAGCACATTCATCGTTTTCTTGTTTAGCCCTTTTCTCTTGATCAAGATGCACACAACATAGTCCCAACATCAACATCCTTTTAATTACTAATCTTTTGAATCTCCAGTAAAGCCTCCATTGGATTCCTTGTCTATCAGAAATTCCAAAACACAATCCTCACAAAAACTCAGTACGTTGGAATAGGCATAACTCTAGGATGTTGTGTACGTGATCTGCATCTAAATGCATGCGTTAACCAATGCATTTGATACATTTGTTATTATATTTTTGTTGGTTGATTGCTAGTTTTAGTTAGGTTTACATTACAAAGGGTTTACATGACCGTCATTGGTTTTCTTAACTAAATATTGAGTTTTGTAGACTTAATTGGATCTAATGGACACTATGTCCTCACAAGCACCTAGATCTTCTTTTGTGAGCTTATTATGAGGTTGCTCGTGAGCACTTTGGCGTATTTTTGTAGAAGGTCATTCGCAAAAACGGTAGTAGATATTAGAAGGACATTCACAAGGATGGTAGTAGAATGACGGTCACGAGTCAAAACGTGGTAGTAGATGGAATCAAGCCGAGAAAAAGAAGGGAGTTAAGTTTGGAAATTGAGGACTTGGTGAAACCGTACCAGCCAACACGGTTCGTGCAGCCAAAACGACCCGTTCCAGAGGCCCTTGGCATAGACTACTGGATACAACATGGCCCGTGCCATCAAGATGCTCCGTGCGACTAAGTATGGGTACAGGTTGTGCCACTTAACACGACCCATGCCAATCCAGAAGCAATATTCATATACCAGCCCACGGAGTGTGAAGATTTGCACGCCTCACCATTAGTTTTCTTAGAAATTGACTCCCACCTGGCGACCCACAAGGTTCCACATGGTTAAAGCTGTTCAGAGGGGAAAATCATGCACTCGCCTGGAGGCCCGTGAAGAACAACATGGCTTGCACCATTCAATTGATAGAAAAAGGACTCCCAGCCGGTGGCCCGTGCCAGACAACACAGGTCGTGCCATGCCAAGCCAACACAAGCCTTGCCTTTTAACACGGTCTGTGCCAGACCTAGCCAACACGGGTCATGCCCTTTAACACTAGTCGTGCCGATGGAGCTAGGGTTTTAGGTCACTTTTGGTTTTTTTTTCAAGACTCAATTCCCTACTACTATAAATAGAAACTTATTTCTACTAGGGTTTAGTGTGCTTTAGTTTTATATCCCCAGGGAGTGAAACCTAATTGTCTGCGGGTAACGATAGTCTGGGATCGTATGGTTGTGTGCATGTGGGTTGCTGAGTCAACGTTACGATCGACCATTCAATTAGTTTAGCTGGCAAGTTGGTCAAAATGGTTGCAGATAGAGATATCTTAGTAGCAACTTAGGGTTAGCGTATTTTGTAACCTTAGTGAAAACGATAAGGTGCCTATCCCTTTGCCTCTGTAGGCCTAGGGAGAAGCATTCATAGTGGAGTGCCCGGGATGTAACCATACGGGGGAGATTCAGATTTGCTTAGCAGGCAAGGCCATTATTGCACTGCCCTAATTATGGAGGCGGTGCCAATGGAAGACTTGGCACCATACGTGACAGGTATGGGGAAATGTTGACCATCGACCACACTACGTGGCATAAGCATTAGGATAGGTTTATATGTCTTGAATGTGATGGAATCTAGGATCAAAATATACTACCGGCCATGTTACACAAATATTCCCCAAGTGCTAGCTATATACTCCCTCCGTCCCACCAGTTTTGGTCTATTTTTTGTCAACTTTCTCAGACCATATTTGATCATAAATTTCAATTAGTATATACACTCTAATATCATCATGTGAGATATTGTTAGACTCCTATGTTTACGTAGTTTCTAAGTATCAAATTTTAATATACCATTAA
>JAULKK010066357.1:0-18387 GCA_032355705.1 Rubia peregrina
CTGAGGGAAAGGAGGCGTTTCATTTGGTTCCAGGGGTGGGTTTTAGGGTGACCTAATCGTTCAATTTGTGATTCATTTTGTAGGGATGAGTAATCCATCTACTACTGTGGCTAGAACTTATGGCCCTTGTACTTTTATGATTTAAATGTTTCTAAAGTTTAATTATATTTTTATTTTATTATTTGATGTATTTTTTTTATAGTTGGACTTCGTTAATCTGGGTTCCTTTTCATATATGTGGTCAAGACTTAATATGCTAAAACCATAAGGGCGAACGACTTGGGAGACCCTTGAACTCCCTCAATCATTCACCTTGGAACCCTTATTTTTAAACACTTTTGGCCCCTTAACTAACAGAACTACTGAGTTATGACCCATATATCAAGTAAAAGCATCAGGTTTGGTAAAATAATGTTAGGTTTAAGGGCAAAATGGTCATTTTCATTTAAAAAAAATTCTTCTATTAATTTTTCCCTTTTCTTTATTTTTTCATTTTCCTTTTTTATTTTCCCCTTCCCATTCCCTTTCCTGCTGCTACGCTCTTGTCGCCCCTACCCATCACCCTCCCACTTTATTCCACCACATCGCCCCTACCAACACCCCACCACATTTTTAGTTAAGACCGCTGAATCATTTGGTATTTTCTTGGTTTGTGTTTTTGGGGTTGAGGTGGCAGTAGGGTTTTTTACACCCAAGTTTTCTTCCCGTACACTGTAGATGGAGGTGATAGCGGCGGAACTCTTGAAACGATTTCAACACCGGGAGAAGCATAAATTATATCATTACTCCTTCTTCTTGGTGGAGATATTGGAAATTACACCCATACACATGTGTATTCTTCTGAGTTCTGGGCCAAAGTTCCTGCGGCTACGGAAGTGTTTCTTATGGCAGTGACAGCAGGGTGATAGCAGTGGTTGCGATGGAGTAAGAGAGATTTTTAGTTGACCTGGAGGGGAAGTTGGTGGTGTGATAGGGGGGAGAGGTTGTAGGGGTATGAGTGGCGGTGGAGAAGCCCGAGATGAAAGGGAAGTTCGATATGGATATAGGGATTTTGGCCCATAAGAGGAACGAATGGTTTCGAACCTTCTGCAGCGACGGAACGAGCCTCCATTATCTTTAAGGAAGCATGACCTTGTGGAAGAGATGGTGATGGATGTGAAGGACTGATGAGTTGGTTAGGGAGTTGGAAAGGAAAATGGAAAAGGTAAGGGGAAAGGGAAAATAAAACAGCAAAATGAAAAAAGCAAAAATGAGGAAATGACTATTTAGCCTTAAAATTGACACTTTTTTTTATACTAAACTTGAAATTTTGACTTGAAGGAAGGGTCCCAACTTAATAGTTCTATAATTTCAGGGGTTAAAAGTGTAGGAAAAAAGATGAGTGGCCAAAGGTAAACGATAGAGGGAGTTCAGTGGTCTCCCAAATCGTCAGCCAAAAACCTTAATGGTATGGGTTTTTTCTTATAGGTGATGATTATAGGTGACACGCCGCGATCCTACAAGCCATTAACTTATTGTACTTTCCCTTATTGATTAAGCTGATTAAATTCAGAATATATTGGTTGTTATTATGGGGAATTGTGATAACATAGTTCGTAAGTATGCTAAAACCTTTATGGTTTATTGGTATATTCTTAGAGGTGAGGATGAGAAATCACACCTCATAATCTTATGAGGCACAATCTTATTTCAACTAATTGATCTAGCTTCTTAAGCTGATTGCTATTATGGTGTAAATTTTAAGACTATTGGGAAAACAATCTCGAATCTAGGTATTTGGTTATCCTGGTTGTTTAAGAAAAGTCAGTAGGTGACAATCAATCCTTTGATACTGCTAGTGAGATATGCTAAATCATCAGACAAATTTGGGTAAGTTAATATGAGTTTTTTCTTTCTAAATTTTGTGCATATTGCTAGTTTAAGGGGGATTCAACCGTTGCTGCGAGGTATGGGTAGTACCTTTGTCTCGTAGAGGTCTAAACTTAATATTGAACGGGTTTTTTTAATTTTTTTTATAAGCAAGCATATAGTGTCAACTAATTCCTATATACTCCATCCGTCACAGCAAAAATGGCACATTTACTTTTTCAAAGTAAAACTTTGTAATCATGTGAGTTATTATTAGATTCATCTTAATCTCTAATTTCTAAATACCAATTTTTTTATGCAAAATTTGTATGCATATTAATAGATATTGGTGATTAAACTTGATTATTGAAGACCGTGAAAAAGTAAATGCAGCATTTTTGCTAGGACGGAGGGAGTATTAAGCTTGTCCGAGTAAGTCTTAATTTTTGGGCTGCAAGTTCGTTCCTAATAACCTAGTTGAGAGATGTACCCAAACATTGGTGATTTTGTGTTTGTATGGTTATATGGTTGTGATTGGTGTGCATATCAATGCTTGGGTTGTCTTGAGTGATGTGTGTATTTGTTGGTTAGAGAGCAGGTCGGAGTTCTCTGTGTGTCTTGAGACTGGTGACTTTCAAGGTCTATCTGAAGATACAATCTCCTCCATTTCTCAGTGTGATGTGTTGATGCGAGTAGGTATATTATCAAAGAAAGGTTTAAATATCTTCTTGTGTCATAGGGCTTGTAATTTTCCACGCGTGTGTGAAACCACAATATTCTTGCTGCTATTGCTGTCTGTGTTGGTTTAGTTTTTTTGGAACAAATTCGTGAGATGTTTTCTCCTCAAACTTTGTCCAAAAAGTGATCAGGTTTAGTGTGACTGGTTCTTGTTTGGGCCAATTGTAGGTTTGGATAAGTGTGATTTGTGGGCTGACTGTTTCCTATAATATAAGTAAATGTTCCATTTTTCAAGGCTAAAAAATGATGGGATAGACATGGGTATGTATGAAGTGTTGACTTTTTAGGGGCTATCTTAATGTTAGTTTTATTTCACTATGTGCATGTCATCTCTAAAAAGGAAAATCATATTAGAGGGTTTAATCAGTTGTAATTTGTTTGTATTTGTGTTGTGATAAGTTCTACTCTATATTCATTCTAGTGGTTGTGTTTTGTCTGTCGTGTTGTTACTAAAGTTGTTGTGAATGTGCATAAGTTGTAAACCTCTCGTAATAAACATGGGATGGAATCCTAGAGGGTGTTGTATCCTTTGTAAGAAATCCCACTTTGTTGCATCTTGGATGGGTTATTTGGGAAGAGTATCTCTATTACCAGTGGTGCAATCTGAGTTAATGTTTAATACTGGAATCTCTAAGAAAGCTCATGCTAGATGCAAGTCTATATTTTGACTATATTATTTTCTATGAATACTATGAATCTTGTTTATTTGACTAATGTTTTTCCTTGTGTTGTCTAGGATTAACAATTAGGGTTAGCAAACTAAGGTGTCAAGGTCAATGATGTTCTTTCTCTATTTCTCTACCCTACTTCGACGTGAGTCAAGAAGTACGTAAGTGAGGAGAGGCACATACTCACATTGGCTTAGCTCTATGGGATCATTAGGCTGCATGATCGATGAAATCACGTGACTAGATCGAGGTGTTTTTGTTTTATGAACTGTGTTATATATTAAAATCTCAGCATCAACCATATCATAAGTTTAGGCCATCACTCTAAGCCTTCATACAAGCAAAAATAAAAGACCAAACTGGTTACATATTAAGACCTTCTCCATTTACATTCTGAGATTATAAGCTCAATCATGATCTCTTTCTTCAGTTCTTTTTTCTGGAAGATCCTCTGGTTTCTCTCAATCCAGGTGTGGTAAAGAAATGTTGAGTAGAGTTGCAGCTTGTACCATTTCCTCCATGCTTTGAGTTGGTGAAGCTTCTTCTTCATTTCTCTCAGGTTTCTTACTGTTCCCAGCTTCATTTGTTGCTGGATATCTGCTGTGAAAGGGCAGTGCAGGAACAAGTGGGCAGCGTCCTCCTTTTGAGCTTTACAGTAGCTACAAAGTGAGCCCCTCTGTATGATCTTGAATTTCTCCAATCTGTCAACTGTTGCCAACTTCCCTTTTAGCAGCATCCAGATGAAGTACCTGTGTGCTGGTTGGATTTTGGTGTGCCATACTAGTCCAGCTAGGTGGTCTTTTTGCTGGCCCCCCTTCATAATGTTGTATGCCTCCCTGATACTAAATCTGTCATTCTTCAGCACACAGTCCTGAAGCTGATCTAGCATTTGGACCTTCAGTCTTGTGATAGTTCTCCATCCCCAGATCGAGGTGTTTATTCAACTATGCAATGATGGGTTATAGTATACCGTTAGGGTGAAGAGTGCTTACACGATATGTTTTCCCACTTTTAGGTTAGGTTTCCTTATATAGGTGTTTTCTAAATGAAGATGTGGTTGTGTGTAACACAACTTCCCCTATGGTGAAGATGTGGTGCCCTATGCATCTTCAATGGGTCGGATTGGCTCACATCGTCTGGTTTTACTTATCTATTATGTTTGTTGAGATATGTTTACTATTTTTAAAGATATAATGGATTATGTTTTAAGTTAGATTGTACTACTTAAACAGGCATGTGGTGATATAGTTTATCTTCCTAATTCCTTTAGGGATTTTTTGGTTCTGGTATATCAGAACTTCCAGTGTTTATGTGTGTCCTAAGGTTAAACTGATCTTATTATATCTAGGATCACTGATCAATTTATTTCATATGTCATGTGGAAAAATTAATACCATATCTAATAGAGTTCTTTACCTATATGTCCTTTTTGTAAAATATTTACGAATAAAACATTAACTTGCGCGAGGTGGTTGTTTATTTTTTTGTGTACCTGGATGTGAACATACCTTAATTATATCAAGGTAGTGTTCTAAATTATTTTGGAAGTATGACTTAGCCTGGTTTTCCTTTTTGCCTTCGTTCGATCCTGCCTTCTTGGGGCTTTCAGGTTACGACTAGCTTTATCAATATGGTGTTTTATTGTAGTTTATCATTACCTGTTTATACTGTAGCTAACCGTCTTATTCATTTTTTCAATCTCATGTTGTCCTGCATTTGAGTATACCTTTTTTTTAATCTTTGGAATGAAGTCTGGCTTCCTCCAGATATTATGAAGGCTTGAAAAGAAAATTTGTTCCCCACAGGCGATGCTAGTGATGCAGGGACTCCTTCAGGATCAACAAGATGACTTGAATAAGTGCAATACTTCAGGATGGTATGATGGATTTTCAAAACATAGTCCTAGGGAAGTCCTAGAAATCTTTTTTCAACTGCCAACCCTAGTGTTTAACCAATATGAGAGTATATCTGGAAAAATTACATTACCCATCCCGTTGCTCATAATCTCTATTTATAGTTGGTAATGAGTGTAATTTTTGCTGATCATGGTCCACGTTCCTAAATTTTGGCTTGGCTGGTATGATCATGAGTAACAATTTTCTTTCCTTTCAGGTTCGTTTATCCGACTCACTGGATGCGAGGTATTATTTGGTCGTGGACACACCATGGCTAAAGTAGATGTGACGGGGTTATTCCTTTCCTAGTTGAGCAGTCCACTTATCCGGTTTGCTAGGCTTGAGGTATTATCTTTGTTTTGGACCTCACATGATTAGAGAGGTGAATACCACTGACAGACAGGACCAGTCTCCTACATACCCTAAGATCACCACGCAAAGTGAAGTTGACAGTGTCATTTTCCTATTAGAGGTCGTACAACTGGGGAAAATCTGTTTCTATCTCATTACTAATTTTTTCTCCCCTTTCCATTGACGGTTCAAGTAGCTGTATATTCCCTCAAAACTCTTAGACCTTACCCGCATATTCAAAACCATGTTGAGCGGCATCAGTCAAGGACTCACCCAGCTATATAATTTCACTCCTATTAAGATAATAGGGATTGAAATTACATAACAACTGGGAAACAAAAATACATATTTTGCACATCCAATCACACTAGGGAACTTGTCAATGTCAATTGCACACTCCCGCGATGATCTTCCAATGCTCAATACTGTGGCACCATCCTCCAACCTCATCATCTTCGAAGAATTTTCCCCATGCCCCTCGCCTACACTAGCCTTGTGCTTCGTGGAACCAACACTTCCCTTACCGGCTTCATCGAAATGTTAATATATGCACGAAGACACAACATTCAGAATATTAACCCCACGACGAACGCTAGATGAACTCGCATCCCGATCGTTAGGAAGCAACCTTGACAAGCTGTAATACTTCACAACTATTAAAAAAATAGAAATACTCATAAGTAACCCATACATCACTAAATCAATAGAATTTGAAGACGGAAGAGAATCGTACCTCACTCAATCTTAACCATCCCACCTCCATTGCATGGGCAATCAACTTCCTCATAGAGTTCATGTCTCTTTTCCATTTTGATTCCCTAGTAACAAGCACATTGTCACTTCACAAAGGCATTGAATCATTACCAAAACATTTATTCTACACAAACTTATCCTCCCAATCATCACATTTGGTAGGAACCCCCTGCACGACATCAAACTTTGTCACTATACGTTTAAAAATCACCCAAGATTCAGCTATTTCTACCTTGCAAGTGAAATAGAATGCACAAAAATAATTCCACATTAAAATATATCCTAGCCTTACGACAACCTTTCTCAAAGCCATCCATTATGACCACCCCCTGAGGATGAAACTGAGCAAGAGCATCCCCATAAGCCTCCAACACGCTCATTAAGTGCTTTGAGCTAAGCAGGGTCAGGTGTTACTGGCGCTCGTACACACCGAACATCACAACATTGCCAACACAGGGACCATAATCTTAAAATAAGATGAATATGGAAGATAATCCCTTAGCACGACTACATTGGTCACTGTAGGCAGAATGTGATTCAATTTATATTCTCCTTCAACTATTTAGAAATTGAGCAGGTTACCTAGAGATATTCTTTAATAAATGTTCAATACATTAGAGTTAACCAAACCCTTACCGCTCCTTTTATATTTCAAATTTTCCCCTAAACTCGAGTCACTTACAACTGCCTCCCAATTTTTTTTATAAAACTAATGGCTCAGTCTTATGTCCCCATAAAGCTTTACCCAAGAGACCAATAATTACTTTGCCACTTTTTCATTAGAACTTTACAAAGTAATTAAATTATGTTTATTAGCCCATCTCATGACTAAAGTTTTCTTGCTCTAATAAAAAGCGTGCTAGCTTAGCTCGCCATGAATCCTTGGTTAGGGGGGCTTATGGTATACACCTTATTAAACCAATAAAAGTTTAAATTCAAAGTTAACTTCTTGCAACATCGGACCAAAGCAGCGAACACAAATAGCACCCTGTAGAGTGCGAGGTGGACCTCATCTCGAAAGGAAAGATGATCAATACCCACGATCATCTGAAGAAGATCAAAATAAAGCAAGAAAAAGAGAATGACATGGATCATGATCACAAGATTAATCAGTTAACGTGGGCCATGATCACGCGATTCATTAGCTATAAATGGAGACCGGTGATAAGGAAAGATATAATGGCATTTTCTTAGTACAAACAATAAACTGAAGTTAAGGTTGACTTGAGCATCAAAGTTTAGTCCCAAAAAATCTCTCGGCCTTATTTGTAGGTGTAAGGGATTAAGAAGCCAATTCACGCCGACCTCAGGTATTACGGTATCCTAGAAGGAATTCCCTGCACTAGACAAGGTCTGTGCCAACCAGAATGGATCGTATTTTCAGCAAATTGGTCATGGATGGATTTAATCCCAAAGCACGGAGCATGTAATCCAGAGTTGTCCGTAATTTTTGAAAGATAAAAGAAGGTTGAAATTAAGTCCCATAGAACGGACCGTGTAATTATGCATGGTCTGGATTTTTCATTTGTTGAAGAAGGCACAAGTTTGAGGACCGGAAACAGATCGTGCGATTATGTATGATACGTACTTTTTAGAAATTTGATAGGCTAAAAAATAATCCCCAAGGACAAGACCATGCAATTATGGATGAACCGTACTTGACACCCGGGGCACGGACCGTGTTCACTGGTACGGTCTATGACAGACATTTTGAATAGGGTTTTTGGGGATGACTTTTATTTCTCTCTCTTCCCACTTATAAAAGTACACTTTTATTCAATAGATAAGGAGGCTGACTTCTAGGCAAAGGATTCATTCTCTAAATTTATTACTCATTTATTTCTCTATGTTTAGAATGTTTAATCCATCATTTGCTATGAAATTTGTTGGATTAAGTTAGTTAGAACTTGGAAGCGTTTGCTAAACATATGTAGTGTGTAATTTGTGAGATTCTGACACTATAAGAAACATCACCTATTATTTTGCCTTTTTTTTACCTTAGGTCGATAATAGAAAGAAAAAAAGTTATTTTACCTTATTTTTTTGAAATATTTACCATGTTGTAAAATAACCGAGATAAATAATATATTTTTTTACCTAAATGATTTTTTAACCAAAGTAAAAGGTTAAAAAATAAAGTAAATGTTCTTACCAAATAGCGTGTAATGTCACATATATTGTTTTATTTTAACACCTAACTTTGCATTATATATCGTTTATACCACATGTAATGTGATGGATGACCGAGGTCGGTTGTATCTTATATTCTAGAGGTTAAGTTTATTTGAAAATAATTGACTTTGGTCTACAAAAGTATTTTTCAATAGTTTTTAAAACCATTTTAGAAAATGGTGTTGAATGGTACTGTTGAAAAAGGTTTTGAAGAACAAGGTGTCCAATGCATATGCAATTGCCGGAAGGGAACTCAAAAAAACTCATTTGGGATAGGTACTTCATCTTCCTACCCTCTGATTAGTTCATGTGCCACTCTATCCCGTAGCACCTCAGTAAAACCTGGGCCTTGTCATCTGGTAGGAGTGGTACAATGTCCCTCGGGATGTAGTCAATCACAAAAAATATATATTATACATATAGATTCAATTAACAACATAATATTAAATTTAATATCAAATAATTAGCTAGATAGACCTTACCAAAGTTGGGTTTACCAAAGTTTTGTTGCTTCAAAGTGTAGCTGAATTGGGGGATATCTACAGTCATTGTATGATGTTCAAACTCGAACATAAAAGGCTCAAGGGTGCTTTGTTGTGGGGAGAACTGTATAAAAATAATAAATTAATAGTTTTCATCAACTCTGAAATATATATATTTATATAAGTAAATATGTATGTAAAATCACGCGTTGACTAAGAAAAAAGGCCGACTAGAGGATCCTTCGCTAGCCATTACTCTTGAATAATATAAGAAAAATAATTAGGGCATAAAATCATTGAAACTCGAAGAATGCGACGTCGGCCATGCGTCTCACGTACATGTCGGTCCAAAAAGTTGCAACATATACCCGCAACGTCGCTCAACAGTTCACCAGATCGAACATGGACCATAAGACGAATGAGTTTGCATTTACTATTTTAAAGCAAGCTTAAACACATGTACGCTTTGTAGATAACTGGTTGGTTAAAATTACAAAGGTGTGATGTCTCATTCAAAATAAAATATCACAAAAATTATGAATGTACGATTCCACACTAAAATATCATCGACCGAAGTTGAAGCGATATACCACCAACGTCGCATTTAACCCTAGAATCTATGGCCAAAATCCTAGAAAACTAACAAAATCATCCTTGAAAAATAGAAAATTACACAAAAGTGTCAAAAAATACCAAAACATAGTACATAGGTTGATATATAAGGAAATTTCACACTATAACAAATCCATAAGAATTAGAAAACAAAAACATACCAAGCAACATATTCACACACCATAGATAAAACAATTTCAAAGGAATATTACAAAAATGAGGAGTTGGAAGAGTTAAAAAACCTTACCTTTAACAAGAGAAGAGATGAAGGGATGGTGGACTGTTGGAATTTGAGGGAAAGTTGAACGTAAATGTTTGAACTGATTAGGAGGTGGGCTCCATACATAGACGTTTTAGAACGATGACTTTTTGAACCCTTGTGAACTCTGCTTCGACATGTGGGACGTCGCACGTCAATCGGTCTGACAGATAACTTACCAAACTATGACCGATATCAGCTAAACTGATTGAGGGCCTAATAATTTGAGCCTGCTAACATGACAAATGAGCTCCTGTTTGACCAAAATGAATAAAAGTCACTTTCATAACAGTTAATAGTATATTACAAACTACCAATTAAAATTTAAAAATGTTCATGAACTTTATTTAGATCCGGTTCGATCGAAATCAATTATGGAGGAACTGGTCAACTGTTTTCCTTTTGCAGTTAGGTCCATCCAAGAAAGTCGGAGAAGTAAATCAGCCAAAGTTTTTGCAGATTGTAACAACATATTATATTTTAAGTTAATACAACAAGACAATCAACTGAGGTTTTGAATAGGACGATTGTTGTAAATTGTTTAAAATCTTAAACAGTAACCATTTAAATTTTACATGACAGAAAAAAATCCACTCATTTATTTCTTTGGTCCCACTTCTACTGTAAAATTGTAAAAAAAATACCATGAGATAATATATGTTGTTTCTTGTTGCATGCTATTTTTCTACGCCAAGGTAAAAAGTCGGCCAACAGGTCGAATTTATTTTAAAAGTTTGGAATAAATATTTGCTTGTTTGAAAATGATTGAAACAATGTTTTTCAACACACACAAGTCTATATTGGTTTTGTTTATAATCATAATTTTAAAACTTAGTTTTTAATGGTAGGGTTAAAAATTGAGAGAACCAAAAGATATGTAAATAGAAAAATTATTAGTGCATAAAATCTTAAAACCGTAGATTAAATATTAAATTACATTCAAATAACATTAAACAAATATTCTTAATTAAACAAATATTCCAAACCCAAATAAATTTGTTTTTGTTCTACTCAAGCGATGAAGCAATGAAACTAAAATGATGACCCAACAATGATGACCTTGAACACTATCGGCCCCGAACTATTTAAAAACTCAAAATAGACCATGTCCCCAATTCTCAGTTCTTGTCAAAATCCTTTGGGAAAGGGGACTTGGTACTCCTGTTCCCCAAGTAGTTCATGTGAAACTCTTTTTTGTAGAGTCTCAACACAACAAGTGTCTTTTCTTTTGGTAGGAGTGGAACAATGTGCCTTGGGATGTACTAAATTATAAACAGAAAATGCAGTTATCACATATGAAAGTAATCTAAAGAAAATGTTAAATAAAAATTGAAATACATGTGTAACAGGTAGGACTTACAAATAATGAAACATGGCTATAGTTTGTTTGGCCTAAGGTTTGGCTGGAATGTTGACTAGTACCACCGAATTAATGTTGTGTGTGTTTGGCAGAGCTATGCTTATAAGAAAAATAGACTTATTTTTAAAGTAGGGGGAGACCAGATTCCGGTTTTCCCCCAAAAATAGCTTCTGCTTCCAAAATAAGTTTTTTTTTCACTTTACCAAACACTAAAAATCTTTTTTCTTATAAGCAAAACAACTTATAATCCCTGCCAAACAAAGCCACTACGAGCACTCCTCCACCGAATTGCTCAACATCCACATTGGTCAATGATATTATAGGTAATTAAATAATAATATAAGTAACCAAATATAATGAATGTAACAAACTAAACAAAAAAATTGGTAACATCTATTAGGAATGACTTGTGGAACCTTCATTGCTAACAACGATTTCAGATTCATATCACTCAAATTAAATATCGATAGAAATTGGTTTGCAGACGATGTCAGTTATAACAAGACGTGACCAAAGTGGCAGACAACGTCGATTAAAAATATATTTATGAAATACACAGACGTCCAGCAATGGCCTACAATCGGTCAAGTCAGCCATGCATCGCACGTACATGTCAGTCTAAAATAGTGGAATGGCCAACATGTATGAGCGATGTCGCTCATTACTCGTTTAGACCGAATATGGTGAGCATTTGACAAAGGAGCTCACATTTAAAAGCTTAAAGAAAGCCTAAACGTATGTTAGCCAGGTCGCTAACCCCTCAGTTAAATCGATAGGTAAATTAAGATGGGTGCAACGTCTCATTTTTCAAAAAATGGCATAATTATGAAAGAGTGAGTTCGTACAACGATCGCATAAAATGAAGGTGAACCGAAAAGCCACTGACATCACATTTAACCCTAGCAGCTACGGCCAAAATTGCATAGAGGCAGAAAAAAATACTCTCGGAAAATCAAAATGACACAAAATTGTCCAAAAACATACATATAAGTAAAGTTCACACAATTACTAATCCATAAGACCTAGAAAACCAAAAACATACCAACCAACACATTGACACGTTATAGATATAAAAATTTAAGGAGAAAAAAAAAACCAAAATGAAGGCTTTAATGAATTGAAAACCATACATTTGAGAAGAGAGGGTGGGGGTTGTTCGAATTCAAGGGAAAGGTGAAAGTATGTGTTTGAACTGATTTCTGAGGTGGGCACCATATAAATAGTCGTTATGAACCCTTTTGAATTCCACCTTGACATGTGTGACATCACACGTCAATCAGCCTTAGCGACAACTGACTGAACTATGACTGACGTCGGCTTACCTGAATGTGGGCCAAACAATTTCAGTCCACTGGCATAACAAATGAGCCCATGTTTGACCAAAATGAATATAATTTACTTTAATAACAGTTTATAGCATATTAGAAACTAAAAATTGAAATTTAAAAATGTCCATGAACTTTATTAACGTCCGGTTCGATTGGAATTAATTTTGGTGCAACTGTCAACTTTTAACTTTTTGCACTTAGGTCACTCCAAGGAAGTGGAAGAGGTCAGAATGCAAATATATAGATACCCTTGTGTAATTCACATTTTCAGGACCATGTTTTTCTGATTTAAGCATGAACAGGTCAATGGAAGGGACCAAAATCTTCACAGGGAGTATTTGACGAAACTTTTTGAAAATTACACAATGGCTCAAACATCCTTGTATATTCCCTACGCTTCCAAACTCTGCACCCAAACATAATGAAAAATGTTTGATACGGAGATTATGCGTACTATTTAAGAGGGACGCAAACTGGGGTAATCGTCCCTCATTTTATAAGTATTCCATTAATACCCTTCCGATAAGAGTTATGAGAACAATAATTTCAACCATGTAGAATCACATGAAATTACATATTCTTGGCCTTTTATGAAATTAAAAGATAGTACAATTCGACCCATCAATTTATAAGAATCGCTAGTACGTGGTCTAGAGTAAATAGTAGATGATTATAAGTATACAAGGTTTAGTCAGAAGAACTTTTGGAAGTCGCTGTGCGATCAGACCGGTTTCTTTATCACTCTCGGGACTATAATTTTGACTACGGATGACAAATTTTCCTTTCCAGGATGATCGGATGGTGCAACCAGTGAACTTTTTACTTTTTGCACTTAAATCCCTTCAAGAAATTTGGAGATGTGAAAATGTAAAATTGGAGATACCCTTAAATAATTCACATGGTCACAACCGTGTAATTCTGATTTGGGCATTAATGGTTCAATGGGAGGGTCCAAAATCTTCACAGGGAGTATTTGACAACAGTTTTTAGAAATTACAATATGGCCCATGTATGCGACATTGCAAGAACCTCGCTAGGAGCGAAACTTTAACCAACTTGCCACCGACGTCAGTTACCCTGAAAATTCTAGGGGAACCAAAAATTTGAACAAAAATTTCCCCCAACCCAATTTTATCTGAATTTTAATCATTACCTATACCCATTTCACATTTTCAAAAAACTTCCTCTAAACCCAACTCCCGAGATTCTCTCCATTCACTTCATTACAACAAATAAAGTATCAAATTACTCCTCTAACACATCAACAAGTATTAGAGGATGGAGCATCTCCGGGTACAAATTAATTGAGGTTGTTTTCCATCCACTCCATGTTCATTTTGCAATTTTATTAGTAATTTTGTATATTTTATTTTTGTCATGGTACAAAGATTGAATATATTCATGAAGTATGATGATTGTGTTACATGAAATGTGGAGTGGTGCATAGGGTTTGTGTTGTCAAAATAATGCCATGTTTGTAAGTAGTGAGAAAAAAAGACTTAGATTAGGGTTGATTATGAACAATAATTACATTTTCATAAGAACACACTTTAAATATACGATGTTAGTCTTAGTCAATCGGCCATTGCTATATGTTACCAAACAATGACCGACGTCGAACATGTCTTGGAAATTTTTGAAATATTATGGATGTCCAACACCGATCACTACATCGGCCGGTGTGACATCATTCTCCCATGTAAGCGACAACGCACTAAATCAGATGAGTTACATTTTTCCGGTTGAGGTTAATGTCGTCTACGTATGACTAGATTACGTGTATTCCATTTTGGGACTTTCCATTTATCACATAAATTTTATTTCAGGTTGATTGGTTGTAATATAAAAAAGAGAGTTATAGGTGGACTTTCAGCATGGATGGACTTGTCATTTCACTAGTCGCCCTTACAGTGTTAATTTTGTACAACGTAGATAATAATGGTTGAATACCAATAAAATTTTAATTTCAAATTAAACTTATGTATTTTAATATTTTGTAGCATATATTTGTAATATATGTGATAGTTGTGTGGATTTTATCATGTGATTCCATTCCGCATTAATTGAAAAACAAATTATTGTTGTATGATGTTTAGCCATTTCAGGAGTTATGAAATATTAAATAACATGTAACGGATAGCGACAAATATTTTTTTGTGACATCAAATATAATATACGTCTCCCCAATGAACAAGTGATGTCGCACACACCGGTACAACGACGACACCTTACCGTCATCGCACAGACAGGCTTTGGTACATTTTTTGTGACATAGGCCTTTCAAAAAGACATCGTACTGGTCATAGCTCCACATCACCAGGCACATGACATGACTGCCCCAAAGTGCACGATGTCGGTTACAAGCTTCTACGATGTCGCTCTCATTAAGACCGATGTCGGCCTGAACAAAGTCGTAACTATGATCTCCTATCGTCGTCCTTATTTCTATGACCGACATGAGTCACAATACCTCCTGATGTGGATTCAAAACCGAGGTAATGTATGCACCTTTTACTATGCCAGTAATTATCTTGATTTCTTTGGGACTAAAACTCACTGTAAAAAGTCTTGTAAAACAGAGGCAAAAGGTATTGTTTCTTGTAGTATAAATTCCTCTTATTCAATGTTTTGATTTATGAATTGTATTTATTAGTTATAATTATTGGATGATTAAGGTTATATAGTTTATAACTAATTATGATTATACCATGATTTAGTTGGTACCCAGAAGGAATTTAGTAAATTAAAACATGCACCTTCATCTAAGTGAGAATTAAGCGTGTGTAAAGGTACGTACTTTATCACAATCAGCGCCATCCAAAAATCAGCTGCTGCTATAACTGTACAAGTAGATGGCTCGATGGGCATGATGAGTATTGTTTGCGATGAAAGCTCCACTCCTCTGACCCCATCAACTATCTCTCTTGCCTTTGTTTGTCGGAAGTGGTTGGTAGGCCACGACTAAAATGAGTAACAAATCGATCTAGACTCTCTTTTGGTGTTTGGGGTAGTTTTCGAAGAGATTTTAAGGTCATCGGTCACACCTTTGGATGGAGGTATACCCCAGCAAATTTGAAAAATCAACCCTATCTTCTACCTCACTGAAAGAATATTACAAATGTGGGCTCCTTCATGGGTTAACTATTTTTAGGTGTGGTCGGGTTGGGTAGTTTTTCTCGAAGCCAACAAGGCAAACAAAGAGCCAGCACTCTAGCTTTTCTCATACGGGTGGTGGAACTATTTCTTGTTTTGATTTTTTTGTATAATTTTAAGTTGAATATTTTTCCGTTAAGGTTACTTTAATTTTCTTCATTCTCATGCAGTATTATTTTCAACGTTTCCGCCTCACAAATATTTTCTATGGTAAGGGTATTTAAAAATTGACGTTTCTCCATTGGTGAATAGATATTTGAGATAAAAAGAAATAATTGATTTAAAATTAGTGTTGGTCTAACCTCTAATTAAAATTTGGTACGTAAATCACTTTTAAAATTAGACTGTACAGCTTAGTACTCTAGGAACTTTTTGAAATTAATAATCTTCATTTTCGTATGCGTGACACAATTTTCATTTTAGTTAGTTTCTTTTATATTGACATATATTTTACTTTTAGCATAATTATTTAAATTCAATCCACTCATTTTAGTTTTAAATTTTAATTTGATCCACTCATTATATTTACCTTAATGCAAGCAACTAAATTTATGGTGATATATACAGAGGAACAGAGATAGTATACTTTAGAGTATCCCAAACCATGATCATTTTAAACCATTTTTTAGAGTTATCTATCTAAAAACTATTTTAACTAGTGAGTGATTGTTTTAATATTAATTTAAATTATAAATATCATATGATTTAATAAAATACTTAAATATTTATAAAATAATAGTATTTATTTATATTCATCATTAGTTTATGTATACAAATAAATCATATTAATATATTTATTTATTATGGTTAAACTTATGTCCTACACTTAATTTCTTAGTATTTGCTTTTGGAACTTGAAGTCATAACATATTTTGATGTCAACAATTAATTTCTCTAATTTTTTTTCTTGAGTGTGGTCATAAATAGTGTCAAAATTTACAAATAATTGTAAATTTGAGAGTTTAATAGGGGGAAATTTAATGGGGAAAACTATTTGTGAGATTGATTAAAAGAAAAGTGAAAAGTCATTTCCAGAACGAGAGAGTATAATTTTATAAATAATCTACTATCAGCTACATATTTACAATGAGCAATGATATTTTCAATGAAACAACATAGTGAAGGATGTTGCATTGGAAAAATGACAAATATATCCATTGTTAGTTGTACATTTCAAGAAATGTAATTAGTATAATTGATATGTTCGTTAATGCCACATCATTCACTTTGATATTTCACTATAAATTTTTCAGTGAGAGTGTCATTACTCAATTACTTTATTCTACAAATAGCTATTCCAATCGTTGATGTAATTAGTATAATTTTATCTTTTCATTAATACAAAATCATTCACTGTGATATTTTACTATAATTTTTTTAGTGAGAGTATCATCATTCAATTACTTTATCGCAAAGCACCATATAATAAGGATTGTTTGTTATTGATATCAACTGAGGATATATCCGTCATTATTTTGACATCCCTTATTTTGACATCCCTGTATTGAGAAAATGACACTGTTCATGCCCTTTCTCTTCCTTCTACAAAATTAACTGTGTTTATGTGCTTCTCTCTTTTTCCACCAGAATTGACATCTCTACCTCCCCCAACCATGTTGCTCCGCCAAGTGTTTGATTCCTATTTAGTCATCTCCACCAAAATCGACACTATTTCAGCACTTCTCTCTTCCTCCACATCCCGTGTCTCTGCTGGGGATTTTCACGGTGGCACTTGCTTTTTTAAGCGCGAATAACGTGTGCTTTCACTGCTGGTAAGCCTTTGTTGTTTCTTTATGTAATTGGGAAATTTGAGTTACTGTAATTGGGAATTTGGGAATTTACAACATGCGCTACTGGAATTGGTGAATGATTATCCCAGTGAAATTATTTGATTCATTGTCGAATTATCCTTCAAATTCAAACTAATGTTATATACTTCTACTATCATTTAATTAGGATAGGATAGTAGTTTATTTATTGTATTGGGATTTTTCGAACAACAACCAAGTATTTATCTACCTATGCATGATCAAATGATGTCCTTAAGTTTGGTAGAGGCATGTTGCATATGAGTTAAAATCCGCGGGCTTACCCATATGGGTTTGCCCGTGTTTCCTCGCCGATCTTATGGTAGGGACCCTGCCAAACTTGCTTGGTTCTATTACTTTTTTAATGATAATTGTGACTCCTCCAAAATTTCTTGATTGTATTTTGCTGAATCCTGCTTTTAGAATTTATTGGGTATGTTGTTTATGCCTTTTTGTTCTTTAAGTAGAATGCCAGCTTCAAGAATTCTTTCTTGATTACCTTGTTTAGGCCGTTACATTACATGTGTTATTGATATATACTGGTCAATGGAGGAATTTTCGCTGAATTAATGCAGTAGTTGTTATTGTGGTGTGTATTAGGTTATGGAGCATGATTAGTTTGATTGCAAGAATTTGTATTTTTTGACTTCTTGAGAAACCCATGTGATGTTCAGAACTGTATTAGTGTCATACTGATCGCTATCGCTTCATAACCTATGATTAAAGGGGTCTTTCTGTATTTACTAGAATAGAATCGCTCCCCGTTGGCTTTTGATTAGTATTGATATCACTGTGACTGGCCATTTTAACTCTAAAACAAGTAATTTTAGGTCTCTAAAACCATTAAAGACTGAAACTTTATCACCACCATTGGTTTCATGGCCTATGTTTGCTGCTGTGTAGTGCATGCAAGATCGTAAAACTATAATCAGATTTCAAGTGAGGCACCTCTTTCACTCT
>JAULKK010066461.1:0-18386 GCA_032355705.1 Rubia peregrina
CTGCTCCTCCACCTAGTGTAAATACATACCCACTAGTGGATTTCAGATCCTTTATATCGTGTATCCAGTTAGCATCAATGTATCCTTCAACTACAGCTGGATAACTTGTATAGTGTAGACCATAATTACGAGTAAGGCGTAGATATCTCAACACTTTAGTTATCGCCTTAAAGAAATGGTTGAAGATTCCCCCGTCGATATAGAACTCTATCTTGCAATGCGAACCTGGGAGCTTTCAACCATATCTTTCTTGCTCCAACTAACTCCGCGACAGAACTCTATCTTAAAGGTAATTGATGATAGACGTCATCCAAGATTCTCCCTCTTCGAGTGCCATCACCACATGCTCCTCAAAAATATGCTTATTCAAGGTCTCCATGAGTAATTGCTTTTGGGATTGAATTCCTAAATATGATGAAGCAAGCTTACTTAAGACATATTCTTTATGGATTTCCTCTCTCAGCATCTATGTCAAGGTGTAAGTTCAAAAACCATTCAACAAAGGATTTACTACCTCTAAATATCGTTACAAACTACATTCCATTGCCTCATATTCCCCCTTGATTTGCTGGACCACAATATGCGAGTCACTGAATATATCCAAGTTTTCCACCTTAAGATCCTTAGCCAAGCATAATCCCGTAACCAAGGCTTCATACTCATCTTTATTGTTCATGGCCTTAAACAAAAAGTGCAATGCATACGGGTAATCCTTGCCCTCAGGACTAATGAGCAACACTCATGCTCTACTTCCTCTCGAGTGTGAGGAACCATCCACATACAACTTCCGTACTTATTTCTCTTGAACAACCTCTTTTAACTCGATAGGCTATGTTATCTCCACTATAAAATATGCGAGGGCTTGGCTCTTGATTGTTGTTCTGGGAAGAAATTGTATGTCATATTCTCCTAGCTCAACATCCCATTTCATCATCATCCCCAAAGATTATGGCTTTAAAACAATCTTCCTAATAGGGTGATTACTATTGTATGCCCCTGGAAGTAGGGACACAACCTTCATGCTGCATGTACCAATGCAAAGGTCAATCTCTCGAGAGCTGTATACCTCGTTTCAGGCCCCTGTAAAGCTCGGCTCGCAAAATATATGAGATGTTGTTGGCTTTCCTTCTCCTTCCCCAGTACCGTACTGATAGCAAAAATGTATAAAAATTACACCTCGCCTCTCTCCAGCTTAGTGAGTGTTTGAAAAACTTGAAGATGTTCTTTCAACCGCCTGAATGCCTCCTCATACTTCTCCATCAATTTGAACTTCTTTGCTTTCCTGAGAACATCAAAGAAGAGTAAGTGCTTTTATGCCCCCTTCGAGAGGAGCCGACTCAAAGCTGCTAGAAACCCAGTAAGTTTTTGGACATCCTTCAACGTCCGCGGGCTCTTTATTTTAATGAAGGCCTCAACCTTCTCAGGATTAACATCGATACCCCTCTCAGATACCATAAATTTGAGGAACTTTCCAGCCCTTACTCTAATCACACACTTAGTGGGGTTCAGTTTCAAATTTGCTCCTCGAAGCTCCTCAAATGTTTATTTCAAGTCCGCTAGAACCTTATCTTGACTCCTAATTTTTACAACCATATCCTTCACATATATCTCCATATTTCTCCTTATCTGTTTCTTAAAAAATTTTGTCCACTAGTGGTTGGTAAGTTTCCCCTGCATTCTTAAGCCCGAACTGCATCTTCTTATAGCAAAACGTACCTACATTCGTGATGAACGAGGTTTTCTCCTTGTCTTCTTCTTCAATCAATATATAATGATACCCTTTGTGAGCATAAAAAGGCCAAAACCTGATACCCATTTATAGCTTCCACCAACTTATCAATTGGCGGTAGCGGATAACTGTTTTTAGGGAAACATTTATAAATCAATGCACATTCGCTAAGCTCCATCATGTTTTGGGACCATAAGTGGGTTAGCTAACCACTCTGGATAAAGAACCTCCTTGATCAATTCTGCCTTAAGTAACTTCTCAACCTCTACTTTAATAGCCACTGCCCTCTCTTGGGTGAATACCCTCATTTTCTGCTTAACTGGATTTATCGAATGATCGATATTTAACCTATGGATTTCTAGTCTCGAAGGTACTCCAGTAAGATCAGAAGTGCTCTAAGAAAACACATCACCATATTCTCCTAACAAAATTCCTAATTTCTCCTTAACATTTATAGGCATTAATCTCCCTATGACCACTGTGCCCAACTCTCGAATAGGCATCTGTTTCGTATCAGTCGGACTAATCTCTTCATGTACCGAGGCCACATTTCTCGTCTTTCTTGCTTCCCTTACTTCTATAAAATTACAATTCTTAGCTACCACCTGATCTCCTCAAATGGCAACTATCCATTTGTCCGTGAGAAACTTCATCATCAAATGATAGGGAGGCCACACAGCTCGAGCATGACACATCCACGGTCTTCCAAGGAACACATTATAAGGCGAGTATGCATCAATGAATGCAAAATTACAATCTATCGTCACCCCTTATCCCCACCAGCTATCCGCACAGACAAAGTGATCTCTCCCAAAGGGAATATAGTTTTACCCGTAAAACCAGACAAGGGCGAGTAATTTCCCCCCCAAATTGTTGCAACCTATGTCCAACTGGTCAAAACAATTTGCAAAAACTACCTCGACACCACTTCCATTATCAATACACACTAGGGGTGGGCGGCGGTTCAATTTAATTGGGTTTTGGTTTATTTGGTTCGGGTTATTCGATTTTACCCCTAAATATCAAAATCAAAACCAAAACCGACCCGAATAACCCAAAATATCCGAACCAAATTCGATATTCATTTTCTTTTTGAAACCGAATTCGAACCGAATAAACTAAATAATTTAAATTTTAAAAAAATACTAAATCTTATGAATTAACTTAAAATTAAATAAAAATAATTAGTCTAATTTCTACATCATCAAAATCAAGTTTTCAAAATAAAAATCCAAGAAGTATAATACAAATTTAACCATAACAATTTTAGCATTCCATTTAAGATTAAAGAAAAATAGTTCGTTTTAGTATTCATCTTCAAACTCTTCAAGCCTTTAAGAACTCCACTTTCACATTCACCTTCAAGCACTCCACAAACTTACTTAGGGCAACTTGTGTTTTTTTACTTATTTCCCCAAACTTACTTAGGGTTTAGAGTTTGTGGATAAATTTTAAATTAAAAGATTGGTCCTCCAATTTAAATTTATTTATAAATTAAATTTGTTGTTTTTAAATTTAAATATTAAATATATAATTAATTACAATTTGGAATTCGGTTCAGGTTTTGGTTTGAGTTTTAATATCCAAAACCGATGTAAAAACCATATTCAGAATTTGGTTTATTTAATTCTGATATCCAAAAATCGTATATTAAATTTGGTTCGGGTTATTCGAATTCGGATATTTCAATTTTTGGTTTGATTTTCATTTTTCCCCACCCCTAATAAACACCCTCTTTACCAACAAAATTCAAACCACGGCCGAGACCACTATGGGGTCAGCATGTGGAGTTTGATTTAGAACTGCATCTGCCTCTGAAAGCATTATTGCATCATCTTGCCGGAACCTTTTATCGCGTAGCTCCCCTGTAGGAAGGTGGCGTGAATCATCCTTTATAACCGTGTTTGAAGACCTCTCCCCCACAATTCCATTAATACATTGATCACCCTATGTATAACTGGGTTGTCCCTAATTTTGTTCTCCTGATTCCCAACTGGCTACTCTCGAGGCCTTTCCTCCCTTCTTTCTTAACCTTGATCTTGAGGTATTCCCATCCCGCCTCCATTATTATGACAGATCTCTTATACGACTGACAATACCATCGATCGTTCCTTGGT
The DNA here is from genome assembly GCA_032355705.1 of Rubia peregrina. NCBI lineage: Eukaryota > Viridiplantae > Streptophyta > Magnoliopsida > Gentianales > Rubiaceae > Rubia > Rubia peregrina. The sequence continues at coordinate 3,847 of JAULKK010066461.1, forward strand.
CTCGGAGGTACCCCATGATTCCCCGTCGAGGTCCTTGATCTTGAAATCGATCTTCCCTTGCACATATTTCAATCTCAATTCTGAGATGGCTACAATCATTCGTATCATTTTCTAATCTTTGTGGTGATTATATAGCTCTTCTCACCGCTATTTCATTTTTCGTATCCCTCATAGTTAGAAGTGGTTGGAATATACCTCTATGTATAATTAGAATCTATGCCAGAGATCTACTTTATAGGTGTATACTTATCAAAGCGAGCCTGGCCAATTTACTGGTTTCTTCCCACATAAGTCATTACTCTTCCCCTGTTTATTCACCATATCTCCTTTCTTCCTCCTGGCAGCTTCCTTCACCTTCGAATACTGCTCAATGATCTCCTGATGCTCTTGCAAGGTTCGAGGAGTGTTGGTGGTTAACTTCTTTTATAATTCCACATCTTGCATGCCTATCAAATACTATTGGATTACTTCATTCTCGGTAATTTCCACTAGTTCCAAACTCTCATCCACATATCAGTGATAGAAAGCTTTCTTGGCCTCCCCTGTTTCTGCATGGTTTGGTATAGTTCAGGTAAAGTTTTAGTTAACTTCTTCTTTTGAGCATACTGACTCAGAAGAGCTGCACTGAAGTCTCTATAAGAGTGCAGAGAACCCCTAGGTAGCTTTTTGAACCATTCTCGCACCTTCCCTGGAAGATAGCTCCCAACAACCTTACACGTCAACCTTTCTTTGAAATCCTGCGAATTCATAAGACTAAAAAATGTCTGAATAAACTCTCAAGGATCTGAATATCCAATATGCGTAGGAAGCCTTTTTGGAAACTTTCAATCTATTAACCATCAAACTGAAGTTATCAATGGACTAAATGGAGAACCTGCTGCTTGCCCCATTGGACCAATCAACCAGTCTAATTCTATTTTCAATAAATCTCTGGTATCTCCTCCCGATCCTATTAATTGTGGATCCCTAAGCAGATGCAACCCTACAGGGACTTCTCCATATAGATTCTAGAACATAGGTTGGGAATCTATGTGACCAGGATGCATCCAGGGTCCTATGGTCCCCGAAAGCATCGGAGGTTGCCAAAAAATCCATAAGGTCCTTGACCATACATGGGATTCTGCAATCCTGCCCCACTGCATCCCTAAGTTCCTCTGGAAGACACAATTCCATACCCAACTTCGAATCCAGGGAAGGCAGCTGTTGAGACGACCGACATGGAAGTGGATATTGGATACATCATCCCTTGAGAGTAAGCCGGAAATGAGGGTTGAGGTCATGGTTGAGCTACATCTCCAAAGTATCCTGGATAAGGGAATGCCAACATGAGCTGAGACACATGCCTTACTGGCATTCATAACCATCAAGGGTGCCATACTCCTCGACATTGAGGGGAGTGATTTGATATCCCGTGGCCACCAAAATTTGTGCACCTGCGTTAAATATGGTTGTGAACCAACCACTCCCATGTCTTGATTTGCTTGGATAACCCATTTATAAGCCTTGATATAAGAATCACTCTCATCACGCGGGCCAATTGACGAGTTCTACACAAATCGCATATTTCCAACTACTACCCTAAGCTCCAAACTAACTTATGGTTCCCTTGAGGATCCTGAAACATCGGCACAAGGTACCTCGATAGGCACTGAACTGGGCTCAATCGAGATTTGCACCGTCTCATGCTCAATAATTAAGACTTGCACTGCCTCACGTTTAGTTTTGAAAAGTTGGGGAATTAACCATTTTTATTTTTCTCCTATACGAGGATTGTAACTCATCACCAGTGCATGTTACCTTGAGCCTCAACCTCTCACTCCTTCGAGTAGTCATAGAAGTGGACATAAACCAAGAAACTTAAATCTGACTTAATCGGTCCCATCGGCCGTGCCAATTGATGGTCCATGAAACCGATCAAGCATCACCGTCAAATCCCTTGGCTATGATCTGCAAAGAAACAAGTCCCCAGGAATTCCCAGGGGAAAATTCTCCGTTGCTTGAGTCAGTGAACCATCTAAATATCGTATGAAAATAGAATGAATACTAAAATTTAATCATAACTTGTATTTATACTTGAGTAACCCTAGTAGTATTTGTATATGACTCAACATCTGCATAACACATTAAGTGCCATTGAAGACGGTAATAATTATGATTGTTTCTTTTCTGACCACTTCTTTTAATTATGTTGGCTTGATATAGACCCAATAACTTATTTGCGCTTGTCAAGTTTAACCATCATCACATGTTTTGAATACTGATAATTTCATTTTCAAAATAGAAAGAAGATCAATAGACCTGTGTGCCCTCCTTTGATGTCGCTGAAATTCCGGCGAACGAATTTTGTTTGACCCGTTGAGAAATCACCTCCGATTGACTGTGGTAATCTCGTATATGAAGCCTCTAATTCTGGAAGAAAAAAAAACCTCTCTCATTTATGGTGAAAAGTATCTATGATTGTGTTGAACAGGGGAAAATGAACAGCTCTTTGCATGGTTCCAAAGTTTCTTTGGTTTTTTTAAAGGGCGTCATGAATCTCTTCTCCATTGTTGTCATTTATTTTTCTCCTGATTGTTCCACCTTTTGCCAGGTTCAACAATGTTACATTGTGTTATTGGCCCACTTGGTAGTATTCCTCATTTTCAATTTGTTTTTGGAAAAACAGTGGGCTCATTCTCATTAATATGATGAATGTGTGATACAAATTATTATTATTTTTGCTAAATCATGTACGCTAGCTACTACTAATCTATCTACTTTTACAATTGATAAAATTATGAATACCATACCTAGAATTAGAATCCCCTCATAATTTGCTTTACATCTGGAGGTATATCTGGGTAATTGGTGATGTACCGTAGCGCTACTTTATAGTCAGTTTTGATAAGTACCCAGTGGACCCCTCTATTAGCTACTTGTTTCATTGCATTCAGGATAGCCGTTAGTTCTGATTGCATGGATGACACAGCTCTGATTACCGTTGACCCCAACCACTGCTCCGCGCATGCATCCCCTTTATGCTCACCATGCCGCCACTCCATTCCTAATTTTTCTGCAGTATGCTGCATCTGTTATAATATTTTTAGAGTCCTTGGAAAGGTTATCTGTGGTCATATTCTACTTGAGCCATACCAGCTAGATATCTCTTTCCATAACGGTTTCCATTATCGGTTCAACGTCGTTGCTTGATCAAACAAGCGCCTGTTCTAGTTCTGCGTTTGGGTCCAAGTGGTTTGTAGCAGTGTACCTCCTATTAGCAGTGGTGGCACAATAAATTGTATTATTTCTGCCGCATGGTCAATGGATATAGATGAAAATGCACGCGAGTTCCTTATCAACCTGAATAGAAGTTATTGTAAACCATGTTTTTACCTAGTGTCTAAATGATTCAGGCCTCCCTCTACTGAAATCAAACCCCCCGTCTACTTAGCCTACAAACTTTCCTTGCGAACTCGCATTCAAAGAGCACATGTTCTACCAATTCTTCCACCCTAGTGCACATTTGGCATGTATTCGAGATGTTCATACTTCTATTTATAAGGTTTAGTGTTGTTGGGCAGACCCCTTGTACCGTTCTCCATATAAAAAATTCTGAGAGACTCCCATTCCATAAGGTTTTCCACATGTGTGTTTTGTCTTGGTTATCTCTTTGGGTAGATGATGATGATGGTTCTGATCGCATCTTGTTCTCCAATAATGCGACATGACTATGTATTTCCCATAATCTCTTTTCCCCAGGCTCAATTGTCCACCAATCCAACTAGGTGGTGAGGTATGTGTATCTTGACAACCTCATTAAGTGTTTGGCTTGGGTATATCACTCATAGCAGTGGTATTGTCAAGTTCTTATTTGTATCAATGAGGTCACTTACTTTGAAGCCTGGGTTGGGAAGGATGTTATTGTTAAATCTGATTGGGTTTGGTTGATTTGGGATCCAATTATCCTAGATATCGATATTGTTCCCTTCTATAATTTTCTACTTAAGGTGAGGCTTAATCAATTATAGGTCCCACAATATTCCTCTCCAACCCCATGAGTCACCTTGCTTTGGACTGGTTTTCAGAAGGCTATATTTTTTCAGTATGTGGCAGTGAAGAACATGGAGAAGAAGGATTCCTTATTTTGAAGGATCACTTAAGCTTGTTTACCAATCATTTCCTAGTTCACACTTGAGGTTGATCTTATCCCCTGACCCCCGTGCCATATTGAGGTGCATAACTTGGGCTAGGCTTTCCAGTGGATCTCTCTACCTTCTGAATCGCCAGCCCAAATGAACCTTGCCATTTGTTAGTCTATCTCCTTTGTAATTGTCTTTGGTATCAAAAACGTCCCGATGGAGTATTGTGATAGTGTGGATAGTCGTGCTTACATAACATTAATGTTCCCATGATTGATGTGTCTGTTTTCCTCCAGATTGCCGCCCGCACTATTATCTTCCTCTTAAGGCTCTTAAAAGCCGTGACTTTTGACCCCTCAAAATTAATTGTGTGGCTAAGATATTTCCTGCAGTGGAGGTCAGGCTTTATATCGAAGGTGAGTTTGATAAGGTTTGTTTTGTACGCATAGTATTTGTGCTTATGAGGAACAATGACTTATCAAAGTTTAGTCTCTGGCCTGAGTAAGATGCAAATAAATTTAGGGTTAAGGAGAGCATTCTTATCCCCCTCTCCACTGTTTCGAAGAATATAATAATGCCGTCTACAAACATTAAGTTTGACACCCTTTGAACTCGTATCCCACACTGTATGCCTCAACACAATTGTTGGAATGGTACTGATTCAAACATGGACGACAACACCTCTTAGCATAATATAAAGAGGAAAGGGGATAAGGGACATCCCTGCCTTAGTCCTTGTCTAGGTGTTAATGATTGTGATCTTATCTTGTTGAATTTAACGGAGTATGTGACTGTGGTGACACATTCCATGATCCACTTAACCTGTACTTTTGGGGATGCCATCCAGTCCATGACCTTCTCTTGGAACGACCAAGAGACTCTGTCTTATGCATTTATCATGTCTATTTTCATTGCTAGAGTGAGCAGCTTACCCTTTTTGCGTTTTCTTATATTTTCTATCAGCTCATGTGCTATGAGAGAGTTTTCTACAATCGATCTTCCTTGGATGAATGCCGCTTGGTTTGCCGAGATTAGGTACCCCGTGATTTTTAAAGTCTATTTTCTAATATTTTCAGTATAATCTTATACTTCACATTACATGAGCTAATTGGACCTAAATTAGAGGGAGTAGTTGGTACCTTGATCGTCAGGATCAAAGTGATGTTCATCATATTCCACTCCCTCGATATTTTCCTTCTCGCAAAGAATTCCTTGATCATTTTTGTTAGGACGTCGCCTAGTTCCATCTAGTAGGTTTGGTAGAAACCCGTTGGGAGGCAGTCTGGTCCTGGTGTCTTCCATTTACCCATTTGGAAAACTGCCCTTTTGACTTCCTCCGCCGTCACCGGTGCTAGCTTACTCTGTTGTCCAGTAGCTACCGATGCTTGTATTAGCTGAAGTACATTAGTTAGACTTGACTTGCCAAAGGCATCTTGTTGCATAACTGATTCTTTGACAAACATTGAGCTGATATGGTCTACTACCAGCGCCCACAACCCTCTTGATTCAGTTATCCAGTTCCCAATGCCATCCTTTACCGCGTGATGTAATTTCTTCCCTGTCTTTTTTTACCCACTTGTTGAAGAATGTTGTGTTCTTATTTCCATGTTTAAACCAGTCCTTCTTAGCCCTTTGTTTCCAGAAGTCACCCTTGAGGACCGTTGCGCCAGTTAAAAGTTGTTCCCTTTCCGCAGTGTCTCAATTTCCTTTTCCTTTTGTCTAATAATCTTTTCCACACACCTAACATTTTCTCTGCTCTAGTTCTTGAGTATTTGCATTTTTCTAGCTAGTTTGTACTCCAACCCTTGCATTTGACCTAATTGGTTTGGTGAGTCATGTTGTTGACCAAGTTCTGCATTCATCCTCTGCCAAGTGGTTTATATGATTTACCTTACAGCGTGTATGCAAACCTTGAATGCTTCGAACTTTGGTCTCACCCTGCGTGTTGGCCTATCATTCCGATGGTGTGTTTCATGGTCATTGGTTCATGATTTGACCTCATAATAGAATGATTCTTCAACATTTTTCTTTGGAATAGGTTTAGTTATGCCTGGTTTGCAAACCCTCTGTAAAGTCTCTCTAATATCAAATCGCTTCCTATCCTCCCGTTTGTCCGGGTGTACCACATTCCCTCGTTGAACAACTTTGAAAGTTGTGCTTGCTGAATGACGTTTCTCATGTCTTTTGTATGTTGGTCAGTATCAAATCTTTTTCGATTTGAGCTTCATGTTTTAACACTTTGAGCTTCTACAATTATTTTCTCTTGTCGCTTTCGGTAGTGTTAAGACTTTCATCTCTTGTCTTCTTGCCAAATATTCCAAAATAGCCATATATGCAAGATTGTCCGCTAAATGGTTCAGATTAAAGTCATGTGTATAGTTGGACTTACTTTCTTCGATTTTTAATTTATAAAAAAAGTGCTAGAATGATCATGAGTTCCTTGATAAATGCTGAAACAATCTCGCATTTTTTTTCTTCAAAAATGTTGAAATAATCCTGGGCTCGTCTGAGAATTTTGTAGCATTCGATCTTCGTCAAAATAGTTTCGTCGAAATGGTTTCGTTGAAATGGTTGGACATGATTGATTAGCCCCTGGGTTAAAAATATTATAATACGTAAAATATAAAATGTCTAATTTACATCTTACCCATTTCATATTTATTCAGTAGTAGAAAATTATAACCCACTATTCATTCCCCCGCCTATGCGCCATTCGTTTCCGCCCAAAAAATATGTCTCAAATTCTAGCCTATTCCAACGTGAAATGTTTTATTATAGGGCTGACGCAAGAAGACCCGACATTGATGGGCTCACCATGTCAAATTTTAACTACGCCAACGCATTCGATATTGCAGTTTTCATTGCTTCGAATATGAGTCACTCAATTCAAGCTAGGGTTTATCTAGCACACTCGATGATGTGGGGGAATCCTTCTAAGCGATGATAGGCTCTGGATCATCTTGACAAGTCATGCTCCTCTAAACACTTGCAAGAAATCCTGGGGGATGTCCACGAGGAGAAAGCTCTAACACTCTAGTTAGTATAGGTGCCTGGTTTGGAATGTATTGTGGGAAAATTTGCTTGCCTTGGTCTGGTGCTCTTCGTATTTATATATAGGTTATTTTATGATATGATCATGGTTCGCGTGATGTGCTTGTGTCTTCTAGATTGTGGTCCAGTGGTATGGTACCGTGGTGAGTGACACTTCTGCACTTTTTTCAAAATCAGTTGTATATCAGCGAAGCAACGTCGGCTTGTCTACGAGGGATTAGCGAACTGGTTGTAGCAAGATGGTTCTTACGCTAGGGCTTTGTGGGATATATATATACCATAACCCCTCCTGCTCCAGCCACAAAATTATAATATGCAAAGTGCATATGGAGTAAATTTCTTAGCAAACCGAAGAATGTATTTTGGCCTATGTGGTGGGAAAAATATACGCTTGATTGATATCACTAAAAATGATGGAGTTGGCACGAATTTGAGTATGACTTTGTGGGTAAAAGAGAATTTTTATGTACATTTATAGTGGTACTTTGTTCTTATTAGTTAACCATGTTTTTATATTCGGGGATTAGGGTTTGTTTTCTCAAAGATTGAGAAGATAATTGACGTGGAAGAGAAATGACATGGTGTACAAATAAGGTTGTCTATACATCCCTGCGTGAGTCTTCTTTTGTTTACTGTAACTCCAAGCCTTTTGTATCAAAGTTTCTTGCACAAGTTTTTCTCTTCTTTCTAGTCTCTACAACTACACAATATTCTCTGAAATTGAGTCTCTTTCTTTGTACACATTGTAGTAAGTACCTTGCCCTATATACTAGCCACACATGAAAAAGAGCCAAAAGAAACAAAAGAAACACAATAAAGACTCTTCTTATTGTTAGAGTCAAGACGAATGATAAGGAGACATGGGACACACTCAAGACCATGCGGGTTGGGATGAAGCTTGTCCGAGAGACAAAGGTGCAGACACATTGGTCACAATTCAAAACCTCGCGGTCAAGGATGGTAAGTGTGTTGAGTGTTTCAGCATTCGAGTCACCAAGATAATCAACGACCTTGAGGTGTTTGGCAATTAGGTGACTGAGCACAAGGCGGTACTCAAGTTCTTATGGTGTGTACCATATATTTACAAACAGGCGGCTATGGCAATTGAGCCGCTTGTGGAACTAAAAACCTATACTTTAAGGAGATCATTGGTCGGCTCTTGGTGGTGGAAGAGCATGGTGAGCTCAATGAATTTTCATCTGCCAGAGGTCTCTTACTCCTCATAGAGAAAGAGTGGCAAGCATGCCAACACCAATGTAAACAAGGTCAAGGCTTCATCGATGGTGACAAGAAGGGAAAAGCTGTGACTAAACCAAAGTCACTCGCTAGGTACAAAGCAAAGTCATCATCCAGAAACGATGACAATGGAAAATGAAAAAGGGTAATTGTCGCTACTGTGGGATTCAAGGGCATTGGGAAAATGAGTGTCACAATGTAAAGCATGACCAGGAGCAGCAAAAACTGACAAATGTTGCTTACACTAATGCGGAGATAGATGATGAACCAGCGTTACTTATGGTGTAGGTTGGGACGTTGGCACAAGGTGTTGATGACACCCTTCTGGCGGTGTACTTGAACGAGGAGAAAGTGGTACCCATGGGTGCAGCTGAAGGCATATGGTATCTCGACATCGGTACTAGTATTCACATAACCGACGAAAAGACAACATTTAGGACCCTCGATGACATAGAACATGACACGGTGGGACTCGGTGACGGATTGGTGATGAACATTCATGGAAAAGACACGATCATTTTTCAGTGTCTCATTGGCGACCATTTTATTCTCTTAGATGTATATTACATCCTGAGCTTGCGGAGCAACATTATGTCGCTTAGGTAGTTTGATGAAAATGGGTGTAAAACTGTCATCAAAGGAGGGGTTCTCTGCACTCTCAACCAAGTAAGGTGTTGGCAGAGGTATCACGAGTATGCAACCACCTCTATACACTGAACTTGAACATTGCAACGCCAGTAAGTTTATTGATAAAGAAGGACGACACAACTTAGCTTTTGCATGCTCGTATAAGGCATATCCATTTTTGTGCGCTACACAATCTTTTGCATGAAGAGATGGTAAGGGGAATTCTGTACATTGAACAAGTGGAGGAATTTTGTGGTGGATGTATAATTGGAAAGCAACACAGGACGCTGTTTCCTCTGGCCTCAAAATTTTGTGCATAATGTCCTTCGGAGTTGGTGCATAGTGACTTGTGTGACCCAATTACACAGGTGACCGTAGGAGGTAAAAGGAGTTTTCTACCCATATTCGACAATTTCAGTATATTTATGTGGATTAAGTTGCTCAGGATAAAAGATGAGGTGTTCCGGTGCTTCAAGAAAATATGGCGTTGGTTGAAGCAGGGTGTGAATGCAAAATTCTTACATTCGTTCTGGTCACTGTTGCGATTTCAACTCTAGTGTATTTGTAGAGTTTTGTGAGCATAGTGGCATCACGCATAACACTAAAATGTCTTACTCGCCGCAAAAAAATGGCATGGTGGAAAGGCGCAATCAAACGATGGTCGAAATGGCTTGATGTCTTATGAAATTGATGGTTGTGCCTAGAATGTTTTGGGGATAGGAGATGAGAACTGATGAGTACCTACTCAACCATGTACCGATAAAGAGTTTGGATGGAAATATGCCTTAAGAAGCATGGTACAAGAGGAAGCCGAGCGTGCACCATCTGAGAACTTTCGGATGCGTCGCACATGTCAAGAAACTCATACTAGGAATGAACAAGCTTGCAGATCGATCAATGTTGGGGGTGTTCGTAGAGTACGAAGATGGTGCAAAGACTTACTGGGTTTATGATCCAGTAGATTAGCGGTTGTACGTGACGAGAGATAGTGTCTTTAAGAAGGGTTGTGCCTGGAATCAGGAGACTTTGAGCTTGGAGACAACATCAACACCAACCATGTTCACAATGGTGCACTTAATGGAGACTAACACGATAAAAACATATGCGCCATGCATGCCGGTCAATGAGTTGACCAGCCTGAAGCCAATCCACGAACACCAACAGGTATGCCAATGTAGATTCAGTGGGCTACGCCACCCACCCATGATGAAAACCTGAGCTTAAATTCAATCAATATTGGTGAATTTCAGACATTTACAATGCCCCAAATGAGATCACCTACGTAGAAGAAGGAGGCCACTATCTCTTGGCCACAGAGGAGCTGGCGAGCATGGAAGAAACACTCTCAGATGTGTCCTAGAGGAGCGCAATGAAGGATGAGACGAAGTCGATCATCGACAACAAAACATGGGGGTTTTCATCACTTCTGACTGGTCATCACTCTATTTGACTCGGGTGGGTTTTTAAAATAAAGAAGGATCCCTCTGGAAAAGTGGTGAAACCTCATCGCAAAAGGGTACGCGCAGTGACATGGGGTGGACTTCGAGGAAGTTTTTGCTCCCATGGAAAGAATGGAAATAGTGTGATTGTTGCTCGAGCTATCTGCATGTGGAAAGTGGTAGGTGCACCACATTGACGTGAAGTCGGAATTCTAGAACGGAGATCTTGTGGAGAAAGTTTGTGCCCAGCAGTCACCGGGTTTCGTTGATGACAAAAAATGATGGAAAGGTACTAAAGTTACACAAGGCATTGTATGGACTTCGACAAGTGCCGAGAGCATGGAACTCAAATATCAATTCCTTTCGTCCTCACTTGGTTTCACGAGAAGTCAGCTCGAGCATGCCGTTTATCGAAGTGGTAATGCTCATTAGTTCTTACTTGTGGGTGTTTATGTGGATGATTTAATTATCATGGGAAAAAGTTTTCAAGACACTCTTGAGTTCAATGAAAAAATATAGAAGATGTTTAATGGGAGGCCGTCGTCGTACCTCTCAAAGATAGTATTTATAGGCCCTAATTGCGGCTAACTACTAGAAAGTATATAGTAGCAAGTCGGGGTCGTCCACAAGAAAAAAAGGTTTTATCGAGTGTTAAACGTAGTTTAAAAGCACACAAAGAAGTCACTCTATGTGTGGTAACCAATGAGGGGTTTTGGTTTTGGAAAACACTACGACTACTTTAAATAACTAAATTAATCAACAATTAGTGAAAACAATATAACTATGATCACACTAGCACGAAAGATGTAATTAAGATGATAACAAATCTTGGGCGCAATTGGTTTACATTTCTAGTTATCCTTTGATCATTGACTAATCATCCTGTTTTTATGCATTAACCACTTGTTGTGGAGAACTTGTCAACACCTTTCGAGTGGAGACATTTCTCACCTCTCATCGATTTTAGTTAGAGTGGGCGATCGGCGCTACATAATAACCCCTACCCTCGGGTCATTCTAGACGATCGGCGTCTTAAACTTCCCCAAGAATTGCAATAAACATGGAGATCCAACACAACTACCATAATGTCCAACAAGCGAGAAACATCGGGATAGCACAATTATGTTCGCTAATGACGACTATGAGGATCGACCTTCATGCTAGGCGTCATTAGTGTACTACTTCGATAATTAGGCAAACTCATTCAAATTCATTCTAACTCTAACCAATTTCATCAATCAATAATTATAATTAGTTGTCACACCCAATTATAACCTAACATTAAGCAACGATAATCATATCGATACAAAGACAAAGTCTCCCGGGTTTGACCAAAAACCTAGCAAAGAATCAATCATAATCTTTAACTAGTTGATCATCCTAGTCTAAATCGTGCATTAATCACACAACAAGGCATAAAACATAGTTGATAATCAAAGCACAAAATAGGATAAATCAAGTCTGAAAATATCATGCTAGAAATGCTTACCAAATGCTATCAAGATGAAATCTCAGCTAGATGATGAAAACCCATAACAAATCTACAAGAATCCATGGAAAAAAGTGCAAAAACTAAGAAAAATACGAAGAACAACTAGGGTTTTGAGACCCAAAGTCGGGATTAGATAAATGGGGAAGAAGGGGGCTATTTATAGTCCACGGAAAGTGTCAAATTCTGCTCTGATGTTGCGGCCCGCAGAGGAGCTGCTGCCCCTTTTTGTTTCCTTCGCAACGGATGAATCGCTGATCCATTTTGGGAGTTTTTGTATTCGGTTTTATAGTGCTCGAGAATACAAATCCAATGGTACACTCTCAGAGGCTGGTTCTCATTTTAACTTCCTGATCACAATTCGTCCACTTTTTTGTCTTCCTTCTTCGACCCTTTTATCTTCTACCCCGTTTTGACTCGTGACCTTCAATCTTCTACCATCCTTGCGAATGTCCTTCATTAAAATACTCGAAAGTGCTTACGAGCAATCTACAAATTAAGCTCACAAAAAGGAATCTAGATGCTCGTAAGGACCAAAACTCCATTAGACTCAAACTAGGTTACAAATTGAAAGATTTAGATACAAAACCGAAACTGGTTATCTAAACCCCTTATGATGTAAACCTACCTAAATCTAGCAATCTTCCAACAAAAAGATAACAAAAGAGATGTTAAATTCTTTGGAAAATACATGCATTTGACGTCTCATCAGTGGGCATTTCTCCTGTTATCGTTTGAGCAATAGTTCCACACTCAGAACATAAAAATTAGTTCCTAATTCAAAACCAGAAACACTATACGACAGTCCGATAGTCAGTTCCACACTTGGAATTGCACCGATAATCTGACTATCAGATTACATATTCCAATATCGGAAGTAATTAAAGGTGGTTCATGCTTGTCATTCAAAGGCGGTTCCCAGAACCGTCTTTGATCGCAGAGAATCAAAGACAAGACTAAGAAGTCGCTCCTAAAGTGATTTCTCTGGTCTGATGGAACCATCTTTAATTGGCCTGGTTTCCACTAGTTTAAAATCCATGTCTGTTTGTGGATGTAGCCAAATGGGTAAACCACATTAAAATTTGTGTTTCATTTTCTTCTTTCTCTTGTTATCTTGATTTTGGGGAGATTAATATCCCAACAAGTGGTATCAGAGCTAGGCGGTGATTCCAACAAGTGGTATCCGAGTTGTAGTTGTTCGAGCTTCCATTTCGAGATGAAGAAAAAGAGAAAGAAGAAATAAAAATCTGAGCTTGGGTGATCTATTGATGAGTCTAGAGAAAACATCTATTTCTATCACTTCTACCAAGATTCCCGACTTGCTGTATTTGACTAGTTCTTTCCTGGTTGAACTTGTGGAAATCTGGCTGATTTGTTAGCAAACCTTTCCTGGTTGGATTTTCTTAAACTTGCCTTTTCCCATGCATCTATTTTCATCTGGTACATCTGACACCATCACCGTGCATCCAGTACATCCGGCACAACTGCTGAGCATCTGGTACATCTAATATAATTGTTGGTCATCTGGTACATCTGACACAATCAACGTGCACATGAATCTGTAATTACCATCTGTCAGCATCTGACTCTTGTTTGGTATTTGGGACTTTGAATCGAAAGGGGAATTATTGGGTATCTCTTCAAATCCCAAATATTAATTAATGAGAAAATCAAGAGTTTTGGATTCATGAATATGTAACTCAAGGGATGGTTCATGAATTGGAAAAATCAAGAGTTAGATTCATGAATAAGATGACTCTTGATTTGCACTTGAACTCTTATAAATAGTGGGAAAGTTAGAGTTGTTAGGTGTAAGTTTTTGGACACATGTTCTGGTCTAAATTCACCATTTCTAAGTCTGTATTATGTAAGCCTTCTGATAATAAAATCTTTGTCTATTCGTGGATATAGCAAAATTGGTGAACCACGTTAAAATTTGTGTTATGTTTATCTTCTTTCTTTTGTTATCTTGCTTCTGAGGGGATTAATTTTCCAACAAGTGGCATCAGAGTTGATGGTTCTTTGGAGTTTCCATTCAAGATAATAAAGAGTTTTGTTATTGCTGAATCAGTATGGCCTTTTGGTATTAATTTGTTCGTTCTTCTGGTGCAAGGTTTGGTGTTGTATATGTCGGTTGATTAATTTTGATAGGTTGGTTAGCATTTGATCTGCGTGGCATTCACTATGCATTTTATTGTTTTGTTGGTGAATTAGTCTATGTGGATGTTTTGTTTTTGGAACGGTTCTAGTACCATTAATTGAGGTTTGGTCTCCATTTTTTGTCTTCTGGTTTGGGATGGGCTGTGATTTTTTTTGTTGCAAGTTTCTAAAAAATGTCTTCAATCAATATGAAGATTGACAAGTTTACCGGAAGAAACAGTTTCAGTCTGTAGCAAATAAAGATGCGTGCTTTACTGAAACAACAAGATTTGTGGGCATTGCTGGCTAGAGTGGAATCTAAGAAACCGGAAAAGGGTGAGTCTGTTGGAATAGTGTCCTTCGTTCAATGTGCATTTTTCATATATAGTTGGAGGATTAATTACGGAGATAATTAATTCAGTTATTTTGAGTGATCGGAAT
>JAULKK010066563.1:0-18381 GCA_032355705.1 Rubia peregrina
TATCCTAGTTTCGGAAATTAAAAAAATGACATTTTGGTCATTTAACTCCATGCAAATGCTAGTTAGGGAATTCGCCCAATTTGGGAGTGTTACATTTGTAATTTAGTTTTTTACTAATAATGACTCATATTGAATATGATAATAATTACACTATTTTAACACACCCCACTCATTTTTTTTTACAATTTTTGGTCAAATTCTCAAATTATGTTTTACCACCGATAACTTTAGTTACGTATACTAATGTTGTATTAAAATTTAATACTTAGAAAATACATGATGCATGGAATATAACAATTTTTCACATTAATGCTTATGTGTACATTGAAATTTATGATCAAACGTAACTTTAAAATGTTGATAAAAAAGTGTGCAGAAAGGGATGGAACGAAAGGAGTGCTAGTATTCATTTTCCTCTTCATCATCTTCACTGAATTTCCACTTACTTACATTTAAATAATTGTAAAAAAATATGACAATATAAGTATACCTATGTAATAGTTAAGTTCTTGACAAAGTCTTGTATAATAGGGTCTTACTGTAAGATCAAGGATTAAATTGTAAAAAAAATTAGTATGGGGTTTCTAATTGAAAATTTAAAAGTCTAGGGGCAGGATGTGAAATTTTGTTAATTTACATTTAAATCCAAGTATAAATATTAATTTTTCCTCATTATCCTCTCATATTTTTCTGAAACTTTCTCTCTCCTCTCTTTTCCTCTCTCTGGCGTAAATCTCCTTCATCTTTCTCCTTTCCATTTCTCTTCCATCTTCCTTCAATTCGAGCTCATTTTCTTCCAATTAACAGCACATCCTCTCCATTTTTCTTCATTATTTCTTACGCGCAGTGTTTCATTGAGATTTTTGGAGTTTCCGGTAAAATTTTCGATATAGCTTTGGTTTCCGGCTGCCGAACACAATACGAGCTTCGTTTTGTGTTTGTCTTTGAAGGTGATGTCTTTGCTCAAATTTTTATGCATATTTTGTTGTTTTCAATGTTTGTTTGCTTTTTTGGTAATGTGATATTCTAGGGTTTGTGTAGGTTATAGTGAGTGTAAGTACAAATGTATCAATTCCATTAGTTTACGACCATAATTGATTGAAAAAGTTAATTTTACCCCTTCAAATAATAAAATAAAATTTATTTTTTAAAAAAAGATAAATTGACTATTATACCCCCTTATTCTAAACCTTTACCCTAATCCTTCTTCTTCACCCACGCCTGATCCTTCTTCTTCGCTGCTCACCCTCATATCGCCGACACCTAATCCTTCTTCTTCGTTGCTCACCCCATATCGCTGCCGGCACCGGAAGCCCCCAGCCTCATTCGATTCCCTGATGCCGCTGATGCCACAATCCGTTGATTATCCAAATTAGAAATCAAAGCTACAATTGTATTGGGTTTCCGTTGATGCGTCATCCATTGATGCTGCAATCCATTGTTTTCGGTGTCCATTGTTTTCGGTGGCCCTTAGCCCCTATCACGTCGGTAGAATCTTAGATTAGTTTACTGCCATTAATTTCAACCATTCATTACACATGTGAAGTCCCCAGTACATCCCCTGTTTTGATTCTCTAATTTTAATTCAACAAATTGGATAAACAAACAACCAGGTCTGATAAGCAATTTTACAAAACTCTCTTCTCTCTAGCTTTCTCTCACTAGGATTCATCCTAGCCTTATGAAGATTTGAATATATTCATCACATTCAAGCTCTCTTAACCTTTAATTCTCTTTTGAATTTCAAAATTTGAAGTTCAAATGCAATGTTTTATGACAAATTGATATCATATCAATCAACAACCGTGATTGATGAAATTATAATCAATACTATGATTGCAAAAATCACAATCTCATCCAAGTTTTTCTTTCTCTACATATGGCCATCAACATAATCCTCCAGCGCTCACAAGCTTTCTTCATCATAATTAAAGTTATCCCATTGCCCTCCATTAGAATCATTAGCTCATATCATAAAACCAACTGATACTATGTAGGGGTAACTCATAATCTTATATATATTGAGTCGTATAACTGTCAACCACAAATGTGGGACTCTAACTCTAACACGCCCTCTCACGTGCATCGGTAGGAACATCACGTCCTATCATAAAACCAATTGATACTATGTAGAGGTAACCCATAATCTTATATTTTGAGTTATATGACTGTCAACCACCAATGTGAGACTCTAACACGCCCCTCACGTGCAGCAATATGAATCATCGCGCAAACGTGGACAAAAGGAGGGTAACGGGCCAACCTTGGGCTCTGATACCATATTAGAATCAAGAGCTCCTATCGTAAAACCAATTGGTACTATGTAGGGGTAACTCATAATCTTATATATATTGAGTCATATGATGGCCAACCACCAATGTGGGACTCTAACTCTAACACCCTCATAGCCTAGATTGATTTCATCACAACCATGGCAATGGGAGAAGGTATTATCTCCATGTACAATCCTTAACATTTTAGAAACCAAAGAGAGCAGAGTTATCCTTCCCACTTCAAACCGTCAAAGTGCCCTGCTCACAAATGTAACTCACTTCCTTGCAACGAAGATTCTTAGCCCTAAGCCAAAAGGGGTTGAATCGATGGCTGTTGTTATGAAGAAAGTTTGGCGTTGCAAAGAAGAATTCGAGGGTGATCAAATGGGAGAGAATATGGTGATTTTCAAATTCAAAAACATGGCAGATAGGAGTTGGGTGATCGCAAACTTGCCATGGTCATTCGATCATAACCTGGTTTCCATCTGTCTCAACTCACCATGGTCCTTTTTGTATTCATGTTCAAGAAGTCTCTATGATGCTAATGATGCCAGATGTTGCAGGATTGATAGGAGATTCTCTGGGCACTTTTGTCAAGGTTTCCAAGAATACTTTGGTTTGTGCAAATGACCAACATTGAAGATCAGGTGGTGTTAAATGTTTTCAAACCACTACCCAGAGTCATCATGGTCGAGTGTGATGATATTGATTACCATTTCTATTTTTAATACGAGCGATTGCCAGGTTTTTGCCACCTTTATGGATGCTTGTATCATATGCAGCTTGAATGTCCCTCCAAAGATACTCCCCAGAAAGACCAGTTAATGTCATTGGGTTATGGAACTTGGTTGCACTTTGACCGTGAACAACCATCTCCCTAGTCGGGAGTTGGAGCTCTACGATACAAGAAGCTACAAGCAGAGGCAGCACAGAGGAAACTAAAAGTAACAACTCAACAACCAACGCATGGTCCAGTCCAGGACAAACTACATCAGCCATACCAAATTCTTCAGCGGCCATTCAGAATGCTCTAGAAAACTTACCGATGGTATATGAGGGTGACATGGATACTCCAGAGAAGTTATCTGTCTTCAATGGCAAAACGCTAATCACGGAGAATAACAGATTACATACTCAGCAATATATTGCTAACGGTACTGCAGATTTCCAGAAAATTATTCCAGGTTTACAGGCTCAATTAATGACAAACGCAGGAGCAAAAGTAGGAAAATCAATTTCAGCAAATGATGGCAGTAATATGAGGTATAATTCAAGCTACATCTCACTTATAGTCAAATGAAAGGAACTTTTTCGGTCAATAATGAATTAATGATAGGCACCTCTTTATTTCCCATCCGTCAATATCTTTGCCTCGATGTGTATATTTGAATGCTATTTTACAGGAGTCTCCCAAATTTATGACAGAGACTAGTGTTGAGAAAGCCTAGGAGGAAGCTTTGGATTTTGTGAATGACTAGAACGCACAGAAGGAGCCAGCGAGTGCAGCAAATGTGCCGCCAAAAGTTCAAAACTACTAGGGCAGCGGAGATGGAGTAGGCGAGTGGGGTACACGCGCCACCAAAAACCATAATCTCCAGAGCAGCGGCTAGGTACCCGACGACCATCGCAGTTCTCTCGGCTCATCCAATCAATGTCCTCCGATGTTCGACTCCGACTCAGGCTATCACCAGAGTGAGTGAGTAGCTACTGCCACAACCAAGGCTTAAGAAGATGATGTCGATCATCATCTCGGACTCCGAACATGAATAAAATGTTGATTACTTCCCGTTGGCATTAATGAGTCACCTGCGATGAGATTTGAAGAACTTTTATCAGTTTTTTCTGACAGCGAGCAACAATTGAAAGAGTTTAATCTGGCGCAAGACCAGCTTGGGGAAACGAAGTTTTTTTATGTTGAGATAAGCAAGAGGCCAGGGAAAGAATTAATGACAGGAATATTCCTTGAAATAAAGGCTGGGAAGTCAAAGTTCACAAGAATGCAACGTACAAGCCAGATTCTGGAATTCACTTGGACAATCAACTCTAGTCACTCTACAAGTTAGAGAGTTCCCACCTTCCAGTTTCAACTTTCAGTCTTCAACCCACCATCAATATTTTCATTTTCCAAGATTTCTGCAATCCACATACAACAAATACATGCGAGATTATAACCAACCAGAACAATTATCAACCCAAACAGGAAGCACCATTTTCATACGCCGCACAATATCATAAGAACAAGGAGGGGAAAATAGGAGCAACCAGCAATGGCCAACAAAATCCGAGAGGAGCATTGATCAGAAGGATCTCGGGATGGCTCGGAGAATTCAGAAGAATGACGTGATGTTCTCTTCAAGGATGAGTTTAATAGAGCTACGTACTTACCACTAAAGAGAGGAGTAATTTTTCAGGGTGGAGTAAGATGAATTCCAAAGAGGTCACAATTTACTTGGAAATTTCCTGGTAGGATATTTCCTTGATTATCAACATTTTGCCCTTACTATAATCCAACTCCTCATTTCAAACTATTAGGGAGAAGGGGTACATGTTGTAGCAAAGAATGGAAAATTCTACGTCATACAGTTTGAACATAGGTCTAAACTCCTAACAGTGCTGCACAATGGCCCAGTTAATATTGCGGGTAGGTTCATGGCATTGCATAGGTTCATGCTGAAGATGGTTTTGTCACACATGACAGTAAGCAAAGTACTCCTATGGATTCGTATCTATGGTCTCACTCTGGATTATTTTAGCATAAAAAATATTATAAAGTTTGCCTCAGTGGTGGGTGATGACGAAGAGGTGGATTTCGGAGGCAGGATGTTGCAGCATGCATAATATGTAAGCGTTCGAGTATGGACACCTGTCTAGAAGGCCCTCGTTTCTGGATTATGGCTGAAGCTAAGAATGGGGTAGAATGGTCTGGATTGTCATTGGATATGAAAGAGTGCACAAAATGTGTAGGCGGTGTGGGGCATTGGGACATAGTTATCCACAGTGTAAATGACGGGATGGAGGGGCTCTTGAGCGCCACATCGACGACAGATTTGCAGTTCTTAGGGACGAACTATAGCTTGAGATATTCAGAGATCTTTAGGAGGAACTTTACCCACCTTCAGTTCGTGTGCACATGAATATGCCAGTAACAAGGTTCACAAGATTTACGCCATAATATTTCCACACAAATGCACATATGTTCTTGCATTTTCCAGAGGAGTTGTTTGTAGATGGCTCCAAATATATGGAAGACATCTACCCCACCCCAGAGGAACTAAGGGAGGCAGAGCTAGGTTACAATCCCGAAAGCCCACAGGGGCTAAACCAAGCAGAAGAAGTACCAGAGGATGAGCCAGTCGAACCATCCCTAGGTGAGATAGCCCACCAAAATGAGATCAATCAAATTTATCTTCAGAGTCTAACTGAAGCTATGGAGAGACTGTTGAATCTACCTGAGGTCCCAAACTTTTAGGAAGATTATGAATAAATCAACTCACCAAACAGGTTGTCAGACGTGGAAATGCAAGATAACAATCCTATTCCTTCTCCACAACAAGACGTCCTGCGTGAACAAGAGAAACCTCAGCCGTGTGTAATTCGAACAAGGCATGTGGAAGGGGAAGATGGAGAAATCATAACAGATGAGTACATAATCACATGTGGTAGGAGGTACATTCTTGCCGATGAGGTAGTTGCGGAACGTCTTGCCACAAACAAGGCAGAACTCAAAAAGTTCACCCTTGCTGACGGAACAGTAACAGAGCTTTTCTTGCTAACGGGGTACTTTTGAAAAATTCAAGTTATGATGGTGTTGATTTGGACCAGAAGGATGGACTCAACTTTGGCATAGATCTTACTGTTCTTTTGGGAGATCTTGGTGATGAGACGGATGTCATAATGAGTATTCAAAGTGCATTCAGTTCTACCTCATCCATTTCCAAGGAAAAGGATAAAATCAAGAATGCATGGAAACGGAAATCAAAGGTAGAAATCTTACCAAGTGGTCAAAGGAAGCCAGAAATGAGTAGAGTACACTTTCGGCGGCGACGTCAAAAATTAATGAGCCCAGTGGCACATCAATCACGTCCCCTTCAAGCTCATATTCAGACCCTGATGAATCTCAAGTATATGAAGGCATAATCACAAAAAATGGAGAAACCAGTGGCTCTCTCCAACCACTCTTGTCAGAGAACAATCATGAAACCCAACGTGTAGCTGGGAAGAAAAGGCTGGCTATTGAAACAGACATGATGGGAAGCAGAAAAGGAAATGAAGGAAGATGAGAATGAGTCTGATAGCGTGTGGAATTTAAAAGATGAAAGCATCAGAAAATTAATGCAGTCAAGTAGCACATTTAATGAATAAGTAGGTGCAGTTGAGAGTCGATCATCCCTTGCAGCTTGGGACACAAGTAACTCTACCCCTTTTTACTCTATAGGCCAGGTACTAATTATGTAATATTCAACCCAATATTTCTTAAACCTACTAACCATAATTCAAAGCAAATCCCATACCAATACCAGATATTAAACAAACTTATATTACCCCCACCATTGGCCATAGCCGAAACAAAAAACCAACCACACCCAAACAATATTTCAGCCCACAAACCCAATATAAACCACAGCCAAATAAACCTTTTTCAGCCCAATAATAGAGTGGAACAAAATGAGGAACCTAGTTTAACCAAAGGCCAAAGCAGTAATGTCAGCCCAATGTCTTTGACCGAATTACCTGTGCCAAACATCATGCTCATGGATGTTAGTCTCCACGCGCCGCTCCATTCTCAAGCGGCAACCGGCACGTGTGACTCACTCTTGCAACAAGGAAGAGCGAATGATGATGATGATGGACGGAGAAGTAATCTTGCTGAGATAACAAATCATTCGAAAGATGATGGACGGTGAACAGATCTGGATGAGAAAGAAACTGATGAACACTGAGAAAATAATTTGGTGGTTAATATTCAAACATTAGCTCTAATCACCGATGGATTGAACTCGATTAGGACGGAGGGAGAGGACCTTCAAGCTGCGGGAGAAATGAAGAATATTTGTGAGCAGAGCATGGACTCTATGAGAAGTTTTGATGGTTCAAAGGATCTGGATGTGGAAAACAAAGACTCTTGTAATGAAAAACTCGAAAATAATTGTATGATGAGCCCACGTTGGGTCAGTGAAGATCAAGACTTTCGAGTAAATGTTGGAGAAATGGATCCAGTGGAATTGGGCCAGTTATCAAATAATGAAGAGCTGCCAAGCAATAATAGATTTCTCCTCACTTAGATTAAGTGGCAAGGAAATTTTCATACAGCCACATGTATCATTGGAAGAAGAGGAGATATTAAACTTGCTTCGATGAAATCAACGATTACCACATCAAGGTTAATTGAAAAGAGCTTGGAAATAGTAAGAATGCTGAGAATTCTTACTCTTTCCAAGCTCTTTTCAATTAACCTTGAGAATTCTGAGAATTGCTGAAACCAGCAAACGAGAAAATGCCGGATCTAGCAATGAAATGTCTCGTTGGCTAAAATCAATGGCGACAGAGAACCTGTAGGATGGGCATGGAAGCATAAATATAACACGACTCAACACACAGAAGAGGGTCATTCACTGGGGGTAGCAGAATATATGCCAATGACATATGGGTTGGGGGTCAAAAGAAAGAGATTGCTTCAAGAACAAATATGAGGGATTGTATTCAACAAAAGAAGATGCACAGGGGAACATGAAGAGTAACAACTGCAACAGATGCTATCAATGTTCTCGGAGATCGACCAGCCTACCAGAGTAATTCAGGGAGAGCTGGTCATGGTCACAGCCAGAGTCTATGAATATGTTGTGCAGACAGTGTTGCGAGGTGAAGAAGAAGAAAATTGCGGTACTTTGGTGGTTGGCCCTCAACAACCACCCAGAGGTATATGAATCTACTCATGTAGAACTGCAGAGGACTGACACATCATCTGACAGTTAAATTCTTAAACAATACCATCTTTCATTATAACCCCAATATTGTTCTTTTAATGGAAACTAGGTGTGACTCTAGTAGAATTAGTAAGTTCCTAAATAGAACCGATTTCACTACTTGGGAAGTAGTAGATGTGGAGGGCTCTGTGTAGCCTGGACAAAAGATATCGTAGTATCGGTAGTTAAAAGCTGCCAAAATTTTGTATGTTATAAAATCACGACCACCCAAGGCGATGAATGGATGTTGATCCTCGTGTATGGGCACCCTGACCGACCACAATGGAAATCTGTGTGAGACTGCCTACAATTGTTGATACAGGGTACTAATCTGCCATTACTTATAGAGGGAGATTTCAATCAGGTCCGTGATGGGAAAGATAAATCAGGAGGTAGGCCGGTTAGATCACAAGATACAAATGACCTAAAAAACCTTCTGACAGGAGGAAATTTAGTCGAACTCAGGAACATGGGTCAGTGGTTCACGTGGACAAATGGGAGAGGAGGTTGGATCTTATACTGGAATGTCTAGATCGTGCGTTTGCGAATGACAAGGGGAGGGTAATGTTCTAGAATCATTGCTTAACAAATTATACGATCATGAGATCAAACCATGGGGTAGTCACCATCAACACACACCCCATGAGTAAGGCTTGAAACTACACTTCATCTAGCAAGTTTGAATCATTTTGGGTCAGATATAGTCACACAAAGGAGCTTGTAAGACATGTCTGGAAACCTGTTCAGCATACAAGGGACCAATCATTGAGTACGGACACTACGATGGTACCCAATAATACATCATGCTTTAATAGGAAGCTGTGTGAGACCACGATGAGATTGCATAATAGGGCGAAAGAGAACATTGGAAAGCTGGAGTACAGGATAAGGCGTGTGAAGCAACATTTATGTGCAAAAGAAAGACATAAGGATGGGGATGACATGCGTGAAAAATGAGCCGGAGGATATATTCACTATAAAAGATGATTACTGGAGACAAAGAGCAAAATCACTATGGCTCAAAGAAGGAGTACAAAAGTTTTCCACAAATGGGCACAAAAAAGAAATGGGAGGAATAATATAATTCAGCTCAAATACCAAGCATGAGTATGGATATCAAAGGAGGAGGACGTGCATGAACTTGTTTACAATCATGTAAGTTCAGTCTTTGTCACATAATCTGTAATGACACCAAATGCTTTTGGACAGTCCAACATGGAGGATATCCTAAATCTCATAACCAGGGGGTTCAACCAAAGGTAACAAATAGAATTGGAGAAACCGGTAACACCACATGAAATAAATGATGCCATTTTTCAGATGGGTAAATGGTAGTCACCTAGACCTTACGACTTACCACCCGGTTTTTACCAGCACTATTGGTTGGAAGTTACAGAAGATGTTACAAAGGTAATACAAAGGTTTTTCTTAACCAAATCAATGCCAACGGAGTGGAATCACACAATTCTGGTTCTTATTCCAAAGAAAAGGTGTCCAAAAGAACCAGGTGATCTTCGACCAATAAGTTTATGTAATGTGGCATACAATATCATTGCAAAGATTCTGGCCAATAGAATAAAGAAAGTTATGGGATTCCTAATCTCTGGAAATCAAGTTGCTTTTGTGCAAAGTAGATCCATTGTCGAAAATTCACTCATAGCTCATGAACTCATTGAATTTATTCACAAGAAGAAGACAAGGACGCAATCTTTTGTATCAATGAAGGTTGACATGAGCAAGGCTTATGACTGAGTGTCATGGGAGTTTCTTCAAAAAATTATGCAACAAATGGGATTTCCCAAAAAATGGATAGCCTGGGTCATAGAGTGTGTCACTAATGTTTCATATTTTATAAAGCTCAATGGAACAAAGTCTGCAACGTTCAGGCCAAAACAAGGACTCAGACAGGGATGGCCACTATGACTGTTTCTCTCCATCCTATGTCAGGAAGCATTCTCATCAATGAATGCATCATACGGTTTCCAAAGTGTTTGCCTATGCGTTAGAATTGGTCGAGCTGTTCAACCTGTCTCACATCTCATGTTTACATATGACTGCATCATATTTTTTAATATCTCTGACAGAGGATCAACAAAACTGGCACAAACACTTAATTTCTTCGCAGCTTACGGGTCAAAGAATTCATTTTCAGAAATTCGCACTGTTAGTCAGCCTGAACACATAGTCAACAATAAAGGAACGTCTCAAACAGAATTTCAGAGGTTTGGCAGATCTACTCAAAGAAAATTTTCTAGGTTACGACATGGATTTCACTGGCCTGAAAGTTGGAATGTTCAATAAATTATTTCAAAGGGTTAAGGCAAAAACTTCGATATGAAAGACGGGAGACCTGTCAGTCATGGGAAGGGTCACTCTCAGCAAACATGTCCTGGTATCAACAACCCAATATATGCTAAGTACTTTCCGAATACCCACCACTATTGTCAAAAAAATGATTCACATCTTGCCAGATTTATTTGGGCTGGTGACACAGATGGTAGAGGTATACACTGGAAGTCTTAGAGTACTATGTGACATTCAAAGTGGCAGGGGGGGTTTAGGGATGCACTTAACAACTAAGCATTGCTTAGAAAATTAGCTTGGAAGCTAATCACAGATAAGGAATCTTTCTTCTCTAGATTGTTCCTTAATGAGTATTGCATAAAACATGATTTTCAGAAAGTTAGATAGAACCAGGGCTCAAGTTGGGGATGAAGAGGGATTATGTGGGGAAAAGATCTAATCAAGACCAAGCTCAAATGGCAAGTGGTAGATGGTCAAGGAATAAATATCCAGGATGAGTGGATACCAAACCACAAAAATCCAATAAGGTATGAAAGACAACTTTTACCTCAATTGGGATTAAAAGTGAGTGACCTCATTGATCGAGATAAGCAGTGGCGCAGGCCCATACTAAGACTCTTCTTTACCCTAGAAGTTGCAAACGACATTGCTGGTTACTATGTGCCCGTTGCACCTATTGGACAAAAGGATTACCAATTTTGGGATAGTGACTGTCTAGGAAAATACACAGTCAAAACTGGTTATCATTAGGCATGAAGGGTATCAGATCAAAATAAGCCAAACAGCTTTGATTCGATGAGAACATGTATCTCAGATTCTGACAAAAAATATGGAAGAAGCTGTGGAACTCCAATATCCCATAGAAATGCAAATTCTTGGTATGAAGGCTTATACAAAATGCAGCACTAACAGGACTAGCGTTAAGAAAGAGGAACGTGCAGGTCTCGCCTTTCTGTCAAATGTGTCATTCTCAATTAGAAACCACCACACACATGATACTGGAGTGTGAATTTTCAAGGAGAGTTTGGAGAGCATCAAGATTGGGTTTCGATTTTTGCCAGGGTAGTCAGATCCTTCTTAAAAGTTGGCTTAAGGAATAGTTCAATAGGGCACCGGAAGATGAGGATATCAATCTATCATGCATCATCATATATGCAATCTGGTATGCCCGAAATAAGGCAACAATAAATCAACAACATATCTCCATGGAAACCGCCATAGCTGTCATCAAGGCTACACATACTGGTGAGTCTGAATATATCACAACTCAAAGCAGGATTTGGGACCCAAACATAGAACAAGAAATGTTGGATCATTCACAAGTAGTGGAACCAAAACATGCCACAGTCGGAGAAATTCAATTGGTATGACACGTACAAGATGAACATCTCAACCCTGTTTATTCAAGCTGGGCACGCATTGACACTGACGCAACATTCAAAACTCAAGACGAAAAGATTGTTGGGGCATATACTATTATACAAGGAGAGGGGTCAAGTGGAAAGCAATGAACAAGAAATATCCGGGCATTTACGACAGTTTATGCATAACACATGGCTATTCTTAAGTCAATGACAGATGCAAGAAATAGAGTGGCAACAGATATTTGCATACGAACAGACTGCGAAACCTCAACCACATCCACAACTTTCCAAATGTCCCACCAGGACTAAAGGGGCTAGTTAGGAACATCATAATGCTAGCAATGGTGTTTAATAGAATAAATATAATCAAAGTCCCAAGATCTATTGTCATAAATGCTCATAACCTGGCAAGACATGTAATGGGTGGTAGTACCTACCAATCTCATATGTCAATATAAGTGAGTCCAACTCTTTGTATAAAAAAAGTTTGAAGATCAGGATGACGAAATGGGCAACAGTGCAAGAAAAATTCAAAAAACAGATTGCTATCACCTTTTGCTTTCCCACGCAGATTTCTATTTTATGTGGGTCATTCCCCAACTGAACCAGCGGTGGTGACTGGCAAGGGCCAGTGTCGCTGATGCCCATGGGTATACTAAGCTCGAATTGCTGAGGGCTGTCACTCCCTCATGAAATTAGACATCTTCGACAACATTTCAACGAATTTACCCCGCATATTTAATTTCTTTCAAAAACCAAGTGTTTGTAAGTTAAAATTTTACAGCTTAGAGACACTCTAGACTTGCAAGGAGTCGATGTTAACTCTAATGGAAATTCATGGGACCTTGCGTTGTTTTGGAACAAAGACGTAGAGGTTACAATTTTGAGCTATTTTTCAATTTCATTGATTTTACGGTTAAAGACCCTTCAACTGACTTGATTTCGTGTTATACAGGAGTTTACGGAGAACCTAAAATCTATAACCGCCACCTCTTCTGGAAAAAATTCCACCGCTTAATAACCACCCTAATCTTCCTTGGATGTGCATTGGAGACTTTAATGAAGTCCTTCATCCGACTGAATTTCAAAGCTAAAAAAGAACACCACCGAGACAAATCGATGATTTTAGAATGACTCTAAGATCTAACCGACCTAGGCTATGAGGGGTATATATTTACATGGTTCATAAATTGGAAGAACCCCAACACAGTTAAGGTCATATGGAGCAGTGAGAAATCCCAGTTGGTAAAGTTCATTCCCAACTTCAACTTTAACGCATTTATTTATCCACCAATCTGACCACGTGCCTATTTTACTACGTATAATATCTCATCAATTCCTTGACATATGCCTTTCAGATTTGAGAATTACTGGATTCAATATCGTCTGTGCCAAGATATGGTTCAGGATTCTTGGAATAATACAACTATATATCTCCATACTGCGATAAAGGAATGCTCGAAAAGTTTACCATCTTGGCAAAATTTGAATTTAAAAATGAGTACAAGCAAAACGATTTGTTTTCCAAGTAGATACAAACCTTTCAAAAGAGAATCATTACCTCAGAAATCCACCAGTAGATAGTTATACTCAAACAAAAGCTTGAGTACCATCTAGACATAGAAGAGGTTAAATGGAAACAAATAGCTAAACAACATTGGCCGAAGAAAGGTGACAGGAATATATGATTCTTCCATTCTCTTACCAATGAGCGAAAATGAAGAAATACCATTTATGGTTTAAGGGACATGCAACGACAATGGTGTACAAAGGAACAAGATATGGAGAATATTGTCTCATATCACTTTCGTGACTTGTTTGAAAGTACAAACCCATCTCCATCTGTTATTGACCAATTGATGACAAATGTGACTCCAGGGATTACACTGGAGATGAATAACAGAGCTTCTTTTGAAAACATTAAGATGTTGTTGGAGACAAAGTTTCTCTTGAGGCACTACAATATGTAAATGAAGGAAAATTGATTCAATCTATAAATGATACAAACATAGTGCTCATTCCCAAGGTGAAAATATCGACAAATGTCACACAGTTCAGACAAATTAATCTATGCAATGTAGGTTATAAAATATTTCCAAAGTGCATTTCTAATAGGCTCAAGGAGATTTTGGACACCGTTATCTCAAGTCACCATAGTGCTTTTGTTAAGAATTAATTAATCATAGATAATGTTCTTATTGCAGATGATGTGCACCACTATATCAATAGGAAAAAATTGGAACGTACGGGGTCTATGTCCATTAAATTGGATATGAGTAAGGCTTTTGCCTAATTGAGTGGCCATTCCTTATCAAGGTTTTGTTGAAAATGGGTTTAAATCCTACTTTTGTTAGAATAATTGAAAACTACATTTCAACAGTGCAATTATCGTTCATACTAAATGGAAAGCAATTTTCCAGTGTAATACCATCCAGGGGACTTAAACAAGGAGATTTGTTGTCTCCATATATGTTCATTATATGTGGAGAGGTACTATCACAAATGATACTGGAAGTGGTGCGAATGAAAGTTTTGCACAAATTGAAAATAGCTCGGTCGGCACCGACCATTTGCTGATGACACATTGATATTAGGAGAGGCTACTGAGCAAGAGATAACTAACTTGAAGGGAATCCTACACAACGTTGGCCTTTCTTATGGGCAGAAGATAAATTTCAAAAAAAATCTTCTGTTGTGTTCAGCCTAAATACCTCTGGCAGTGGAAAAAGTAGAGTTCTATCAATATTGCAGATGTCAAAAATAGTAAATCATGAGAAATACCTTGGTCTTCCAATCATATTAGGAAATTAAAGGCGGCATCATTGGAAATTCTCAAGGACATGAGATTTTTTTTTGAAATATGGGATCACAAGAAGTTATCCAAAGGAGAAAAGGAAGTACTCATCAAAGTGGTCCTCCAATATATCCCACTTACACAATGTCTTGCTTCATGTTTCCAGACAACCTAATAGAAAGCATTCACCAAACATATGCAAGATGCTAGTAGGGAAGCACCTCTCAAAAGAAGACGTTACATTGGGTCCAGTGGAGCCAACTATGCTTACCTAAAGGATTAGGTGGACTAGGCTTCAAAGACCTAGAGATCTTAAACACTGCCATGTTAGGAAAATAGGCTAGGAGAATACTCAACAATCCATAATCGATGGTGGCGAAGATATTAAAAGCTAAATATTACTCTTCATCATCTTTCCTAGAAGCCAGTCTCGATTTTAACCCATCATACACATGGATATCCATCCTGGATGGAAGGAAATTATTGAAGCTAGGTGTACAAAAACGCATCAGATATGGGAATAATACTAATCTTAAACATGATCCTTGGCTACCGTGGATTGGTAATCCAAAACCTCAGTCTATTCCGGCATCTTTTCTAGACAATTTTGACAGTGAACCATCTAAGAATAGGAGACACTAATAAATGGAGTAGAAATCTTATCAGAGAAACTTTAAGTACAGAGGAAGCATCTCTCATATTATCCATGCCATGTAGCAGTGATCATCATTATGCGGACAAATGAATATGGTAATCAATAATGGAAGGTAAGTACACGGTAAAATCAACATATAACTTGGGAATTAATTATTCCTTTTTTTCTCAATGCAGGACATATGACCAACAGTAGCTCAAGACCTTCCCAAAATTGGAAACAAATTTGGAATCTAAGAGTGCCCTCAAAAATGAAGCACCTACTTTGAAGATTGTGCAAGAATCAAGTTCCATCAACAGATTACCTACGACAGAGGCATTCGAGATAAGAAGCAACATGTTTGACATTCTCCAGTGAAGATACTACTCCCTCCCATGTCTTGTTTCATTGCCCTGCATCGCACCAAATATGGTTCACATCAGATCTGCACGAAAAGATATACAACTTTCAGCAGCCAAATGCAGAATTATGGGCACAAGAACTCATAACAGAGTTGACTAGTCAAGACATGGCACTCGCAGCTATGATGTTATACCAGTTGTGGAACCATCGTAATAAGCTCCTACATAGCGAGCAACATGTTCTTCAACCACAAAATTGTGTTCTACATGCTAGCAAGCAATTGGACAGTCTAGCAAAGACAGAATTCATCATCTGAGCAAAATTCCAATAATACTCCAGAACCTTAGTCGGGAACACACACTATATTTTGATGCTTCTACATCTAATGATAACACCTAATTGGGATGGTACATAAGGAGCTTGAGCGGCACTTGGATCTATAGAGAAGTACATAAACTGTCTATCCCATATAGTGCTAAATATGCGGAAGCTCTGGCACTACGAACATGCTTAGAGAAATTAATAGACAAGGGATTGTCAATTCAACATATTCGAGGAGATGCAAAAGTTTTCATAAATGTCATTAACAATCGGAAGGACGCCCTATTTGATTTTGGTCTACTCATAAATGATATTTCCAATCTAATAAATATTCATAATTGGCATGATGTAGCTTGGATCAGAAAACATGACAATGTAATAGCTCATATACTAGCTAACCATGCCAAACAATCTAGAGACCAAACCTCTATATGGGATCACATCCCACATTTTGTAAAACCCTTTTTTGAAAATCAATGAATACATATTTAACCCGGGGAAAAAACATTTGGATGGGGTTTCACTTGTTGCTCTTGTTTTTTGCTTTCTTTGCTCTTCTTGGAGCTATCCACACCAACACCGAAGATGTCGATCCCGTTTACTAGTAACCTCCGGGCCTATTATTTGCTTCAAGATTGGGTTTTAATCCAAGATTTTGCTCTTTTTTGTTTTAGTTTACCGAGTCTGCTCCAATTTTGTAATATTCAACGAGGAAAATATGTGGAGATTACTGTGGAACGAGATATGGTTGACGTTAATCACGTCACCACCCTTGTACTTCTATGTGGTCTTCCACCAGGTGGTGATGGAAGACGTCGCCGCCGGCAAGCTTAGAGACTTGAGAAAGTTGACGATGATTACCGCAAGGGTGAATTTGCCGTACCAGATGAGGTTGAGGATGACATTGGCCTTCATTAGAGCGCCGATGTGGTACTTCAGCATGAGCGGCTGTTGCTTCACCAAGGCGGTGGAAGTGGGCCAACCATGAGAGCAGAGAGGATGACAAGAGTTAGCCGAATGAAAATGGAAGTTCCCAACAGAGGGTGGATGGAGGTGGCGGCGGCCGGGCTGGAAGTTGGTGGTGGACCGGTGGCCTTCAGCAGCTGCGAGGTGGCAGACGGAGGGCATTTTTATCTTTCAAGTTTTGTTTTAGGCTGAAAGGGCATTCTGGTAATTTCCAGTAGACCAAAGGCTGTAAATGACTAGTCAATGCCGGAATATAGTCGTTAGGGTTATATTTGCACTTATCTAAAGTAGTTAGGGTTGTTTTTGCACTAAAAATATCCTAGGGTTTTACGTGCACTTACTGAAGTATATAGGGTTATATTTGTATAAATCCCTAATAATTTTAAATAAATTGTAACATTCATATTTTTTTGATGTTGATGTTTACGTGTCTTGAGTCAAGTTTTATATGGATTTCGTTAAACTTTGGATGTTATGTCTGGCATATCTGCTATGCAAAAATAGGCGGTGTTCAATTTTTTTCTCAATATAAATGTTATGCAATATATTTTTTCATGCTGATACATATGTGTTTTAAGTTGACATTTACATTGATTAATTGATTTTGTTGAGTTTTATACACCTTTTATATGATAGAGTTAAGCAACACCACATTCGACAATTAGAAACATTAACCCACCACATGTTAAATAGTTTTAAAAACAAACCATATGTTAAATATGGGGAAGTCTTAGCATTTGGAGTTGAGATTATTAAAGATTTCTATGAGGTTTCATATATATCAATTTCATGAGCTAAATTAACTGTTAATGTTCAATACTACATTAACCAACTTCGCCTAACATATAGTATTACATTTATGAAAAAATAAAATTAAACTAGATGTAATATGTCATACTCACTCAAATTTTCTACTCTCCCACTCAATTTTTTACGCATTTCAATTTGTAAAAAAGCAATACATATAACCAAAATTTAAAATAAAATCAAAATTTAAATAAAATCGTTAAACTTCAAATAAAGTACATTATTTAGTGTTCCAGTTAATTTTTTTATCATATGTAGTATACTGATTTAATAGTTAATAGATACAAACATTAGATAAACTTGTTTAAAGATTTAGGTGAGACGACCTTATTCAATTTTATGGTATGATAAATGATTTAACTACAATTATATAAATATGAGAGATGACATAAGGTACTTCTTATAATTTTCAAAACATTAATTTTCTTCTTTTTTTTGTATGAATAATGGTATATTAAATGAAGATCAAAACCGTGAATTGACCCTGGTTTAGTGGTTAAACCACACTCTCTATGCTGAGAGGTCAAGGGTTCAAAACACACCCCAGCAAGAATTGTGAATATTAGAGCAATTTCTTGTTGGGGATTACCCA